>JAXIVJ010001998.1:0-112500 GCA_036785665.1 Chirona hameri | reverse complement strand
CTTTCGATTTCCGGGTTCAAAAGTTTACGCCGTGAGGTTCGTTTTCGAGCTATTAAGCATCTCGTGAACCCATGCAGATCGAGCGATGGCCAAGCGCGGGTTCGAATCCCGCTGCAGACAACAATTTTTCAATTCGACGGAATGAGGAAACGACGTGAATAGTCACTGACTGTGTCCTTTTTTAAATATTATATTATTGCTAATGATCTCATATCAACTAAATAATTAATATATTATATATTCATTAATGCATTTATTATTTAGTTATTATCATGTGAGAAGACCATTAGTAATGCAATAATATTAAATATAGGTATCGTACGTGATTAGGAATATCATATTTTAGCAGGGCCTATTTTAAGGGAAAACCACTGGGGGGGGGGGGGGGGGGGGGGCAAAAAAGGTATCCCCATTTTTGGAGGCACCTTTGTGTGGCAAAGGGTACCCCATTTTTTTCCTCCGCGGATTTGGGCCAGTCACTTGATTTTGGTATTCGAGCTTAAGAAATTCACTTTTCGAATTCACAAAAATTGATTTTGTGGACATTTTTCCGATAAAAAAAATTGGGGGGGGGGGGGTAAAAAAAAATCACAAATCCGAGACGGCCATTTGGAAGAAAATGTAATTTTCTTTCTTTTGACGTTTTGTATTTGCAATTTGCTTTCAAACTCTATTTTTACGATTTTCCCAACATTTATTGTTTTTCCACCAAAAATGGCATGACATGACGTCATTAAAACGTTATTATCTCCCAAAATACTACATTAATTACATTGAAATTTAGTGAGAAGACTTATAATTGGTGCAGTATAAGGCACTTCAAGTTTCACGTTGATATCTATCACAGTTTTAAAGTTATTGAGAAAATACGGGAGGGGAAAATTCTTCCCCCCCCTCCCAGCGGGGCGCGTGTCACCGGGGCTGCATGAATTGCATCAGGTGTGCTGTTTTGTCTATCATTGAAAGCAAGGGATATATACAAACTTCAAATTAAATCACTTGAGAAAAGAAAAAAACTTCCGTGTTCATGACGTTTTCTCCTAAGATCATTGTTTTTCACGGTCAGTGCAGGGAACGCGCAGGAGGGGGGGGGGGGGGAATACTTGTATTGCATGCCCCCCCCCCCCTCCATATTCTTGTGTGTGTGGGGGGGGGGGGGGGGTTGCCCCTGATGTCCGTGCCTGGATCCGCCAGTGGGGGCGGATGCTATCCCCCTTAGATTTGTTTTGGAAAAAGCGGGAAAACGACACCATTTCGCGCCGCCATTTTTGATACAACTGCTTGCCTATCAATTGGCAAAATCCTGTTAATTTGTTTACCTCGGGTCTCCTCAGGTCACATCACTAAGTCAAGTCTAGTGATTCCACCTCCAAAAATGTGAGGTCGTGCCGCCGTAGCACATTGTTTGACCGATCAGTTGAATACTCACAGGATTTAAGCAGGTTACAAACACCTACAATTCTGCTATTTCGGATGATTTTGATATCGGTGACCTAAGGTGAAGTCTATTTTGTGACTTCCCAATTATAAGTCATTGGGGAAACATGAAAATGCATATAAATCCACAGGAAATGGCCAAATTTGCCCAATTTTCCCCAGAGTCCCGCATCTTTTGCAAAATACAAAGATCCAGTGGCGGATCTAGGGTTGGGCAAAATGGGCAATTGCCCCCCCCCCCCCCCCAAAAAAAAACGCCTGAAATCGGCGCAAGATTGACACATGTCCTGATATAGAAGAAAATATCAACAACTTTTACTAAGGAAAGTTAGCTTTAGCACGCGCCCTGGACGGGGAGGGAGGGGGGGGAATCCACCCACCCATCCGGTTTTTCGCAGATAGCGCAAAAATGGCGGCGCTGCACGCCGCCGTTTTTTTTGCATACCTGTTCTGAAATGAACTACCCGCATTATGTCAAATTCTTGATCTCGGATCATCTCAGGTCAGGTCACCAGACCTGGTCAGGTGATGACCCCACCTCCAAAACGTTTGCGGTAGTACCGCAGCCACAGTTTTAGGCCGATCGGTTTCAATCTTGCAGGATTTGATAAGATGATAGATACCTACAATTTGTTTATCTCGGATTTTTTTTATATCGGTGACCTAAGGTCAGGTCAATTTCGTGACCGCCAACACTGTTTGGTCAATAACTATCGACATAATGACGATAGAGAAGTGAAAACGGTACCAATGTGTTTGTCTCGTCGAGACACGTCCCTCAATATGCAACATGATCTAATTGGGTCACCACTTGACCTTGACCTGTGATCAAATTTCTCAGTTGACCTAACCTAGTCAACATTAACATGATTCAAAGCGCCTTGACGAGACTAACATGATGGCGTCAAACGTAATGCTTTATCTTTATTAGGTAAAAAGTTATTTGTGAAAAACAGTTTTGCCAACAAAATAACATTTTTGACATTTGATGACCTCTGGAGCCTAAACTATTGACCTGAGCTAAAATCTGAGGACACCCTGTCGATTTAATTTTTGCAAGAGCTTTACATTACTTCTCCGTTTGTTCCTAGCTATCATAGTTCATGTGATATCTGGGGATTTCTGGAGCGAAGTCCTAAAACTGTAAAATCTGACCTTTGATCGCCTCTGGTGACCTCAATATTGACCTGACCTAAAAAAATACCGATATAATTTCCATAGAGCTTGTCTCGACCTATCTAACACCGTTTTTTGCTTGTTACGTTGCGTGGTTTTCGAGATCATAGGGGGGGGGGGGCGTTTTGACGCCCCCCCCCCTCGAACTCGGCTCCTATGGGACGTACACCAAGCCCGAAAACATCGTTCGAAAGCTTGTCCAAAAGCATTTTGAAGCTATTTCGGCATTTTCTTAACAGGTCAATATTAAGGTCACCAGAGGTCATCGAAGTTCAAATTTTCCATTTTTAGGACTTCACTCCAGAAACCTCCAGATATCACAGGAACTAACGAGCGAGCTAGTAACGAGCTAGGAACAAACGAAAAAAACAAAACAATGGAAAGCTCTTGAAACATTCAATCGACACGGATCGCCACGTGTCCTCCTCAGATTTCAGCTCAGATCAATAGCTTAGGCTCCAGAGCTCATCAAATGTTTTAAAAAAAACTATGTTTTAGCAAAAGAGTTTTCACAAATTACTTTTTACCTGAATATGATAAGGAAATAATTTTTGCGTCATCGTGTTTGTCTCGTCAAGGCACTTCGAATCATATTCATGGTGACCAGGTTAGGTCAACTTAGATATTTGACCTCAGGTCAAGGTCAAGTGGTGACCCAATTAGGTCATGCTGGACATTGAGAGACGTGCCTCGACGAGACAAACACATTGGTGGCAGTTTCACTTATCTATCTTTGTTTTGTCGAGAGTTATTGACACAAAAGTGTTCGTGACCTCGGATGACTTCGGCTGACCTTGTAGGGGTCACTGAACGAAAATTGCACCTGGGTCTTCAAGAATGTCCTATGATAACATAATCTAGAAGGAATTGGGCTGATATCGTGCGTATCCTCAGAATAGGCAGCATTTGAATATTTCCCCATTGACTTATAATGGGTAGGTCACGAAATTGACCCGACCTTAGGTCACTGATATCAAACATCCGAGACATACGAATTGTAGGTACCTAGGGCTTCATAAAATCCTGTAAGTACGATGTCTATCGGCCAAAAACTGTGGCTATGGTGTGACCACAAGCTTTTTTGGAGCTGGGGTCACGTGAATTGGTCTGGTGACCTGACCTGATATGAACCGAGGTATTTGTAACATAATGTGGACAATTGATGTTTGAACAGCTATGCTAAAAACGGTGGCGCTGTGCGCCGCCGTTTTTCCGCTATCCTTGAAAAACCTGTGGGAGGGGGGGCATCTAAACGCCCCCCCCCCCGGCACGGCGCGGGTTAAATCAGCTATCAATGTATAAGCAAGCCAAATCCGATGCGTTTTCATAATTGTGTGACACTTTTTGGAATTCCCCCCCCCAACCACCCGTTCTGGATCCGCCAATGCAAAGATCCATGTGGTATTTGTATCCTGTGGCCTCCACGATGTAAAATCTATTCACCCTGAGGTCATTCGTCATTTTTCTTCCATAACTGTTTTTACCGAACCAGTAATGCGTCGTAGTTGGCGATGAACGAGCGAACGCAAAGGAAATGTATGGTGAATTTCAACTCGATCAGGTGAATTTCAACTCGATCGATCAGAATTTCAACTCGACGTGCGCACGTGCAGAAGCACCCCACCCCTGACTTGTGAGAATGTGGCGGCTGAGAGATCCCTAACCACACTCCAAATTTGAACACAATCGGCTCAGCAGTTGCCCCCACCCACTCCAAATTGTGTGGCGACGTGCCTGATCCAACAACACCCCCCTCTCCCCCACTCTGCCGCCAATGGGTGATGTTCAAAGGATATTGAAATTCAAGATATTCCGGAAATAATGTAAAGATACTTATTTTGGCTGGGAAATACTAAAACTTAGGAATATCATGACATTTTCATTGGATTTGTATACATTTATCACCAGGTAAACATATTTTATTTTAACCCGCGCGGCGCTGGGGTCTCCAGCCGAACGCGCGGCGCTGGGGGGGGGGGGGTAAATTTTACCCCCCCCCCCCTCGTATCTTCCGAACCAATAACTGCAGCGAGACGCGCAATGCGGCGATCACAAGCTCTCAACGAGAAGAATCGAATGCATACTCGAAATTTTAAAATAAGGTCACATGTCAGGTCACGGTCAGGTCAAATGTAAAATGTAAGTATTTGAGTTTTTGGGCTATACTTTCCATCCAAAGCCTTATATTGCAACTATTATCTCACAAAGTGCTCCAGAGTGTATAATGCATTTCCCGCATAAGTAAAAGTGAAATTGTAAGCGAAGGTCAAGGTCAAGGTCAGGTCACACAAGGTCACAGGTCTACGAAAGCCATGCGACACATGTTGTATGGGTTATTTTACACGTATAATTCGATAGAAGCAGCCATTTTCACAGCCTGACACCATATAATCGTCCTCAGGTCACAATAAGGTCAAAATTTGAAATTGATTAATCTAAATAAACACTGCGTGTTTCTAGACTAGTTTTGTCTTCGAAATACAGTGGTGGCATTTATTTGTCTGTATCTGGTCAGTAAAAGCCAAAAAACGCAATTTTAAAAAATAACGTCATGAGTTACTTGTTCTTAGAGAGCCATAAGTCAGTCAAAAATAAAGAAATTGCTTTGAAATTTGGTTTGACCATTGTTCATACTCGGTTCTGTAATATATCTTCCTGTTTTTTTTTTTAAATCTTCAAACAAAAAACTTTTGTGGAAATTCTTCCCCAAAAATCAGTTTTTTGCATTTTTGGGGGTCAAAAACCCAAAATTTTGACAATCTGAGATGGCCATGTCAAAGACAATGTTATTTCCCTTCTTTTGACGCCTTTTATTTGCAATTTGCAGTACCACGCTATTTTCTACGATTTTTCAAACATTTAACGTTTTTTCACCAAAAAAGACATGGCATGACGTCACTAAAACGTCATTTTCTGCCACAAATTTTTTACGAATTAAAAAAAAAAAATGGCAGAAGACGTAGAATTGATGCACCATAAGCTACCGTAAGTTTCGCTTTGATATCTGTCATAGTTGTCAAGTTATGGAGAAAATCCGGGAGGGGGGGTACAATTTACCCCCCCCCCCAGCGCCGCGCGGGTTAATTGAATACCTATCAAGCGAAAAATGACATGGAAATACTTAAATCAGGGTGGGCAACATTTCTTGACTGGGGGGGCAAAACGGCTCACTGGGGGGGCATTTGCCCCCCAGTTAACATGTTAAAATAGGCCCTGTTAATTTTAGGCAAGATACTGTGGCAAAATATCCGATCTAGACATCAGTATTCTTGATTTTCACTATATTATATATATATTAGAGGTGCCACTTTTATACCCGCTTACCCACGAGATGTGGGTAGTTACTACCCACATGGGTAGTTGTGGGTAGCACAAGCAATCATTTGGCTGAAGTGGGTAGTTGGCGGGTAGCAGAATTTTCAACTTTTCAAAAAAGGATAGTTTTAAACCTTATTTCAGTGACTGGGCTTTCATTTCAGCAATATCATTCAAGTTTATTGCATGCATTTGCATAATCTAAAGGTTTTTGCTTTAATTCTCTTCAATCCCAAAATAGTACAATTTATGTTGAGGGTAGTTGTGGGTAGCTGACAGCTTATTTGAGCACGTGGGTAGTCGTGGGTAGTTGAACAGTGTTTGCGGCGAGGCGCGGGTAGTCAGCCAGTTAGGTGTCAAGGATGTATATTACGAGCGAGGCCGAAGGCCGAGCGAAGTCTTACCAAACTTGCGGGGAAAACAATATTGGGTGGCCTGATATGAAATATGAAATATGAAGAGAGCAAAATTCGGTATTGATATCGCAGGCGTCACACGAGCTTCCATATGTAACCGATGAAATATCTCTATTTCTCACCTCGGAGATTTCCGGATGATTTCAGGAGATTTCCGGATATTTCTCTACATTAATGGGACAGAGGCCAGGATTTCCGGATGATTTCAGGAGATTCCCGGATATTTCTCTACATTAATGGGACAGAGGCCAGAGGCGTCTTCTGAGCGCTGTTCGGCGCCCGGCTCTCGCGAGAGCGCTCACTGACGTCACACAGGGCCGTGACGTCATAGTGAGTGACGTCAGCTCGTGCACCGCTGAACACCCGCGAGCGAGGATGAAATTGAGCTCCATATCCGACGCAGTAGCGGAGTACCTTTGTTCCACAGTATTCTCATCACGGATCCTGATGATGAAGGATCCTCAAGATGCGTAGTGGGTTATATATATATAATACAAAGAGGGCTTACTTTAAAGGAAAAATTAAAATCAGAGCTTTCAGGTATATTGTAGCACTCTGACAAAGGGTGTTACAATATACCTGAAAGCTCCACTTTTAATATTTGTATTGTGGAGTAAGTCCTCTTTGTATGTAATCTTCCTTGGGACCTCAATGTAACATCACACAATGTACATCATAACAAACTACAGTAGATACTTACACTGGTGCTTCCACATCGGCGCCAACAAGGAAATCGTCCATTTTTCCAAACGAAAACGCTGATGTAGTCACTTTACTTGAGTGCACCCTCTCTGTTCAAGTTTCTGTTATAAATTCAGTTTAACCCTTGTTTAAGACTTGCATAACTCAGAAATAACAATATTTGTCAAAAGTGTCCCCTCATGGTGACACTTCTTCGACTATTTTCCGAATTTTGAGACTCAAGTCATTTGTATTGTTATTTCTCTGTTGCCCATCGCTTTGTCTCACTGCGTCGTTTTGTGCAGCAAACCCACTAGCAAGCCCTGCTAGCGCTCTTTTTCAATCGCTGGAATGCCGCTCGCGCGCGAGCACGTGACGTCACGTAAGGGGGCACACGTACATGAAACTGTGCGCGTGTCGTCATCGTTTGCTCGCTCCTGATTGGTCAATCGCACGTTGCTAGGCAACCTGCGAGCCCACTAGCACTGGCTAGCGTGAGAGCCGGCAGCCGAACAGGGCTCAGGCAACGATTCTGAGTCATCCTGAAATCTCCGAGGTGAGAAATAGAGATATTTCATCGGTTACATATGGAAGCTCGTGTGACGCCTGCGATATCAATACCCAATTTAGTTAGGGTCTAGGCAATTCTATCGTTATGTTGTAATTTCTATTGCTATGTTTGTTTGTTTATGGGTCAATAACCATATCCTCTAGGGACCAAGGCTCTAATTGTCTTGTGTCTTTTGTCATCTGTCAGTCAAGTTGTTGTCACATGCAACATCCACTGTCATCAACAAATGCCATGCAAGTGAGACCTCATGCTATTGTTGTTGTATATATATATATATATATATATATATATATATATATATATATATATATATATATATATATATATATATATATATATATATATATATATATATATATATAATCATGGTGCGCTGATAGCCGATAGGTACCTTAGTTGAAGATTACTGATTGTCAAAATATCGAACTTGTCGGTCAGCTGACTATTAACCATAATGCTGAACACATCATAATGCACAACTTCATGTTATGGCTATGTTTGTTTGTTTATGGGTCAATATTCAATAACCATATCCTCTTGGGGCTAAGGGTCTAATTGGTGTGTCTAGTCTTTTGTCATCAGTCAGTCAAGTTGTTGTGACACGTGCAACATCCACTGTCGTTGAGCCATGCCCATTGTCAGTCAGCTGACTATTAACCATAATGCAGAACACAGCATAATGCCAGACTTCATGCTATGGCTATGTTTGTTTGTTTATGGGTCAATATTCAATAACCATATCCTCTTGGGACTAAGGGTCCAATTGTCTTGTGTCTAGTCTTTTGCCATCAGTCAGTAAAGTTGTTGTGACATGTGCAACATCCACTGTCGTTGAGCCATGCCATTGTCAGTCAGCTGACTATTAACCATAATGAAGAACACATCATAATGCCAGACTTCATGCTATGGCTATGTTTGTTTGTTTATGGGTCAATATTCAAAAACCGTATCCTCTTGGGACTAAGGGTCTAATTGTCTTGTGTCTAGTCTTTTGTCATCAGTCAGTCAAGTCATTGTGACACGCGCAACATCCACTGTCGTTGAGCCATGCATCCACTGTCGTTGAGCCATGCATCCACTGTCCTTGAGCCATGCATCCACTGTCGTTGAGCCATGCATCCACTGTCGTTGAGCCATGCATCCATTGTCGTTGAGCCATGCATCCACTGTCGTTGAGCCATGCATCCACTGTCGTTGAGCCATGCATCCACTGTCGTTGAGCCATGCCAGTCAGTCAGCTGACTATTATCCATAATGATGAACACATCATAATGCCAAACTTCATGCTATGGCTATGTTTGTTTGTTTATGGGTCAATATTCAATAACCATATCCTTTTGGGACTAAGGGTCAAATTGTCTGGTGTCTAGTCTTTTATTATCAGTCAGTCAAGTTGTTGTGACACGTGCAACATCCACTGTCGTTGAGCCATGCCATTGTCAGTCAGCTGACTATTAACCATAAGGCATAACATCATAATGCCAGACTTCATGCTATGGCTATGTTTGTTTGTTTATGAGTCAATATTCAATAACCATATCCTCTTGGGACTAAGGGTCTAATTGTATTGTGTCTAGTCTTTTGTCATCAGTCAGTCAAGCTGTTGTGACACATGCAACATCCACTGTCGTTGAGCAATGTCAGTCAGCTGACTATTAACCATAATGCAGAACACATCATAATGCCAGACTTCATGCTATGGCTATGTTTGTTTGTTTATGGGTCAATATTAAATAACCATATCCTCTTGGGACTAAGGGTCTAATTGTCTTGTGCCTAGTCTTTTGTCATCAGTCAGTTGTCATTGTGACACGCGCAACATCCACTGTCGTTGAGCCATGCCAGTCAGTCGGCTGACTATTAACCATAATGCTGAACACATAATAATGCCAGACTTCATGCTATGGCTATGTTTGTTTATGGGTCAATATTCAATAACCATATCCTCTTGGGACTAAGGGTCTAGTTGTCATGTCTAGTCTTTTGTCATTAGTCAGTCAAGTTGTTGTGACATGTGCAACATCCACTGTCGTTGAGCCATGCAAGTGAGACTTCATGCTATTGATGTTGTAGTATCGTCGACATCACCAATAGCATGACAAATCCAATGGAAGGTTGTTTACAGCTTTAACCCTCGCCCTACGGGGGGGGGGGGGGGGGCTGACAGGCCCCCCTGAGGTTTTTCTTAAATAACTTTTGACACATGAGGTGCATCTTGCTGAAATTTTTGGTAGCTGAGTTTACAACACTTATACTTAGGTTATACAAATTTAATTGAAATTGGTTAAGTAGTTTGGGAGATAATAATGTTTTGATGACATGTAGGTAACAAAATTATAAATATTTGTAAAATCGTAGAAAACAGAGTTTTAAAGAAAATTGCAAACACAATTCACCAAAGATATAAGATGGCATTCTCTTTAAAATGGCAATCTTGGATTTCCAAAAATTTGGGTTTTTGACCCCTAAAATAAAAAAAAACTGATTTTTTTGGCAAAATCCTCACAAAATCCAAATTTTCAAAGATATTAGAAAAACCGGAATTTATGTGAGAGAACTGAGTATGGACAATACCCATACCAAATTTCAAAGCAATATCTTCATTTTTGACTGAGTGATGGCTTCCTAAGTGTAAGAAACTGATGTCATTTTTTTATTAAAAAAATTAACATTTTTAGACAAGATACGAACACATAATTACCTTGTTTGTATTTCTGAGCCAAAACTGGTCTAGGAACATGCCTTTTGACTTGCATTTATCAATTTCTAATTTTGAGGTTTCCTGAAGAGCAAAATCGCTGTTCCGGACGTGTTAAAGGGACATTGCCACCTTTCTGAAAGTTGTCAAATATACGCCGGTTGTACCCGAAAATAGGAAGTAAGTGCTGCTGAAAACGATGGTGATATGTTTTTTCTCGAAAACGACACTTAACTTGATAAAAATTAAGTTGTTTAAATTTGGGATGATGACGTCATATTGAGCTCTAGAGAGCTATATAGAAATCCTTTACGCTGCCAAAATATGGCACATTTTTTCCAGACAATTCTGGCGCTTTGAATACAAAACCAACCATTGAAACGTATCACGTATGCTTCTTCGTACACCACCGTCAAACTAGGAGCAGATTGATTCCAAATGTAGTTTGATATTTGAGGCATCTCGATTTCGCTGAAAATTGATACACCATATCCGATACGCTGATCACGAATCCAATGTTTTTTTTTATCTGGGATTGTTTCGTACCTTACGAAATACGGACGGTTATACATACATACGAACAGGGACGTCGGAACTATGTTTAAGTTGGGGGGGGGGGGGGCGGAGGCATTCTGAAGTCGATTCTTTCCATGCAACGCCCATAGGCGTAATGGTAAAATCAAAAATGTGGGGGGGGGGGGGGCTGCCCCCCCCCCCTGTTCCTACGCCTATGCATACGTAGGTCCGCCGGGTATCTCGATTTCGCTGAAAATTGTTCCACAAACCATATCCGATGCGCTGATCACGAATCCAATGTTTTTGGTCTTGGATTTTCGTATCTTACGAAATACGGACGGTCATACATACGAAGGTCCGCCGTGTATCTCGATTTCGCTGAAAATTTGTGTACAGAGTACAGACCATACAGCATACTTAGGACACTGATCACGAAATCTTCCGTTTGATATTCCGATTTGTATTCTTGATGATTTTATTTCGCAGACAGTGTAATGCTTTCTACATTTATTTTCGTATCGCAGTGCAGGGAACAGTTAACAGTATCATACACGACATTGTGCCCACCCTTGACTAGTCAGATGCAACAACCTGATCAACTATTATCAAACCGAAATGTGCTTCCTTCACGAATAATGCGACAAAATGCATCCTTTGGTTACCAAAACCACACGACAGTGTCCCTATTCAGCCTTTACCGAGCAAAATAAAAAAGGTACCGTACAACACAGCCATCCAGATTATTTAAATGAGAACGATCTGCTTCAGGCAAAAACGCAGGTGAAGGGAAGGGAAATAGGCCGGCCGGAAGCGGGCGGCCACCTTGCTGCGCTCGGTCAGCTGGCCAGCCCTGCCTGCCTCCTTCGGGGGACGCTTGGCCGCTGAGCTCGGCTCCGACTCGGACTGGGGCAGACGCTTCTTTACCGCCTGTGGGTAGAGAGGGGCGGTCAACTCAAGGGGGGGAGCTCAGGTCATGGCACGACCACACCAACATACAGTACAACAACCAGCGTACAACAACCAGGGCCAGACAGCAGCAGGTCACATGGGATCAGACACAGCGGCAGGTCACACGGGTCAGACACAGCAACAGGTCAAACGGGTCAGACACAGCAGCAGGTCACACAGGTCAGACACAGTAGCAGGTCACATGGGTCAGACACAACAGCAGGTCACACAGGTCAGACACAGTGGCAGGTCACAGGTCAGACACAGTGGCAGGTCACACAGGGTCAGACACAGCAGCAGGTCACACAGGGTCAGACAGTGGCAGGTCACACAGGTCAGACACAGTGGCAGGTCACACAGGGTCAGACACAGTGACAGGTCACACGGGGTCAGACACAGTGGCAGGTCACACAGGGTCAGACACAGTGGCAGGTCACACGGGGTCAGACACAGTGGCAGGTCACACAGGGTCAGACACAGTGGCAGGTCACACAGGGTAAGACACAGGGTAAAACACTTTCTGTCAGTGCACCATCTTATGTACAGTATGACGTCACAGCATCATATGATAACATCAGAAAAACAGAGGCATTGTGCACCAGGGCAGCATTTCCATATTTCTTCTGACGAAGCTGTTATTATTATAAATAGGTTAGATTAGGTTAGGTTGCATTAATACATTGGACAACTTATTTACGCTTTAGGGTTAGGTTTTGTCTACAAGATGGTCTGGGGGTCTGGGGTACAACAGCTCCCAGTAGGGCTGCAGCGCAGTGAGCGGATTGTTCTAAACGTTGGTCCCTGTAACCGTAATTGCTGTAAAGGTTAGGTCAGGTTTGATTATGTTATTATAATTGCTTCCTGACACACCCTGGTTAGGTTTAATGCCTTTGTCAGAAGAAATATGGAATGTTTGCTGTGGTGCACATTGCAGCTGCTTTTCTGATGTTACCATATGCTGCCATACTGTGAATGGAATTACATGGCGCACTGACAGGTACCTACCTGAGTCGAATATTACCTACCTGTATCACTTTTGGTCAAATAATCTTACATTTCCGTAATTTATAATTTTGCTCACTGAACAATCAACAATGAACATCATCACTAGCAAACATATTGATAGAACACCACTGGCAGATACAGTTGCAGTTGAATACCAGTGGGCATAGCCCCTGCCAAATGTGAACAAAATGCAGAAAATTGGCATGTTTCAGCATTTCATATACAATATAAGCAACTTTTATTTGGTGAAATGTGTTTTGAAATCCTCCTCAGGGTAACGTAAAAGTACAATTTCCTCTTTCAATTTTGTAATGTGTCAAAACCTTCTTTTCAATCTTAAAATAATAGCATGTGGCACATTTTCCCACTTATTTTTTTTTACAAAAGTATCTGTCATAGGCGTCTGATTACCCAAATATTTTTTCTCCTAATGCTAAACAAATTGTCTTTTGTCTGGCTTATGCTCTTGTGATATTTGAAACGATAATCACAGCATAATTAGTGAATACGTTGATAGGAAAATAGGAACCTGTTGGGCCGTTAGCTGTTGGTAAATGAAATAGCATGACGACTCACCTGTACACCGTAGTATAAATCTTTGATTCGCCACACACAACACAGGGTATTCGAGGCATACCTGATTGCTCTTAAATTGAAATTATTGACTTAAAAAGATTCAAACTGGTCAAATGTTGATGGCACGGCGTAACACATCAATCAACAATCAAACATCCCGATTCGCGATCATAGAAAATCAAGGTTTCATTCCAAACAAGTACACCCGGCCATAACGAGAGCTGACGTCATCGGTACAAAACTCCATATAAGGGTGGGCCTTACTAAGGCCCAAATTTTAAAATCACAATTGAATTTCTCTTAGACCAGATATCTGTGTTTGTTTCCAATGTTACCCCCTAAGTTTCGCTCTAAGGCCACTAACTTAGCTATCTCAACTCAAAACTAGTGTTAAGGTGGGAATGTCCCTTTAAATCCGAGGTCATTCACTTGACCTGGAAGGTCACCCGTTGACCTGAAACCTAAAAATCGCATACTGTTGGATTCCTCTCATGACAGGCAACATGCTGGTTCTTACCGCATTGCTCTAAGTTGCTTGGGTTTGGAAGTTAACAGGGGGCCTGTCAGGCCCCCCCCCCCCCCGTAGGGCGAAGGTGAAAAAGCTCCCGTAGGGCGAGGGTTAAGGTTGTTTAGTGTTTACCCTATAAATAAAGTGATTGATTGCAAAGGTGGATTCAGCATAAGTGTTTGGAGAGGGGGGGGGTCAAATCCCCAAAAGTCGATCACACAATTATACGCGCTCAGTTCAGCTGAGCGCGTCGCCCATAGCGGACGCGAGCGCTGCTCGCTCCTCCCCGTTATACCCTTTGCCTTCCCCCGTGTGAGTGTGAGTGAGAGTGAAACTTTATATAGCGAATTACCGCAAGACCAATAAGCCAGTGATCAGTGTCAACATTCTTCTGATCTACAAACATCATCATGCATCGAGATATCGCTCGGCTGCTGGTCCTGCTCGCGGTGGTACGGGTTGTAACCATCGTAGCCTGTCCGGCCCCAGCACCACCACCGAGGCCGCTGTCCCGCCGAGCAGCCGACCGCCAGCTGAGGCACTACACCACCCACCGACGACCTGCCTCGCCGAAATCGCCTCGTGACCGTGACCATGCCAGTGACAACAATCCATCGGACCTGAACATATCATCGCCGTCACCCTTTACACCGTCCGCCGCCCGGCCGTCAGCGGTGGAAAACGCCCGAGCCCCACGGACGACCGCGTGTGTCTCCCCAGACGTGGAAACCGGCGACGGACCGCTGGCACCCTCCCAAGGACAAAGGGGTGTTTTGCCGCCGCCGCCGCCGCCTACGGATCGTCCCGCCCCTCGGGCGGCCGCGCCCCCACCGGCCGGCGGCCCGCCTGGCCAGAAACGCAGCGGCGGTCGGAGGCCCCAACGTCGCGGGGCCCGGGGAAGATGGGGGCGTGGCAAACAAAACACCGAGGCGGCGATTCCACTCACCGGCCGGCGTGCTCCTGACACCGGACTCCTGATCGGCGCTCTCAACATTCAGAGCATGAAACCGAAGCTGCTGGAGCTGACAGAGGTGATCAGTCGGCACGACTTTGACGTCATCCTGCTGTCGGAGACATGGTTGCGCCCCACCACCCCAAATCGCCTGATGGTGATCCCCGGCTACTCGATCAGCCGAGCTGACCGACCAGACGGCAGCGGCTACGGTGGGGTCGCTATCCTCACGAAAACCACCATAACATCAGTAGCGCTGAAGCTGAGCGTCTCCTCGCACCCCGGTAGCTTGCTCGAGTCTCGGTGGGCGCTGCTAAAGCTTGAGCGGAACCGACAGCTGATCGTTGGCTCGCTCTACCGGCCACCTCGACACTCTGATGCCGCCCTGCGCGCCGACTTCGCTGACCTCGAGACCCAGCTACAACGAGTATTAATTGACCACCCAAAGGTCCCATTTGTCATCTGTGGCGACCTGAACTGTGATATCATGAAGAACCAGAGCTTTCGCGCGCGTGTACACCTCAGTGACTTTTTAGCTGACTACTCCCTCGAGCAGCTAGTAACCGTTCCAACTTATACTTCCGGGTCCCTCTTAGATGTATGTATCGTCAAAAATCGTGAGCCGGTACGTGATTGTAGTGTTACTTTCTGTCACTTCAGCCCACACAAACTCATTCATGCAGTTATTGATGTCCCAAAACAATGTAAGAAACCAACCGTTATCCAATCTCGCTCTATCAGCCGTGTAGATGTAGAGGCGCTTAACTATGACCTGTTGTCTGCTAACTGGGAGCGTGTGTTTCGTGCCACGTCTGTAAGCGACCAGTGGAACGCCTTCCTGACCCAATTATTGCCCGTTTTTGACGACCATGCGCCTATAAAAAACGTGACTATCCGAAATCCCACCGCTCCTCCGGCCTCCTCTGCCACTCGAAAAATCATGGACCAACGCCGCGCCGCGCTACGGCGTTTCGGTCGACAGTCGGAGGTCTACAGAGATCTAAACCGCTCTGTCCGTACCGCGCTGAGACGCGACCGACGTGGTGAACTCCAGAGGGAGATCAGTGAGAGGGGTCCCAACAAGGTGTGGCAAAGCATACGGTCAGTTGTAGCTGGCAAGAAGGACGGACAAAGTGTTCAGCCCGATATATCCGCTGACGACTTAAACTCCTTCTTCGTGTCCATTGGTCCGCGCATCGCTTCTGAGATCCGCACCAAAACCACAGCCCCAAAGCTCAATATTCGCCTCCCCCGTGTCGGTGCCTGCAGCTTTAAACCCAGAGCAATCTCGCTCGATGAACTCGGTCGTACAATTTTCGGCATGCGTAACTCAGCCGCACGCGGTGCTGATGGGGTGTGCATCCGAATGCTTAAAACCGGATTCCCAGCTACCTGTGACGTCATCCTGCATATTATAAACACCTGCATCATGAGATCTGACATCCCTGATGAATGGAAACATTCTATCGTCCACCCCGTCTTCAAGTCTGGAAATCCATCCGATCCCACCAACTTCCGACCTATCTCCTTAGTCCCTGTCATCATGAAAGTTGTAGAAAGAGTTGTCCATCAGCAGCTCTATCATTATCTCTCACAAAACCATCTTCTGGCCTGCACCCAACACGGTTTCCGCCCCCGGCATTCTACCGAGACAGCGCTGCTGTCAGTCACCGACCGCATCCTTGCCGCCACCGACAGGGGGGAGGTCTCAATGCTGTGCCTCGTCGATCTAAGTAAATGCTTCGATGTCATCGATCACGAACTTTTGATAGGCAAACTGGAAATGCACGGCATTGAGACCTCCTGGTTCACCGCCTATCTACAAGGACACACACAGAGTGTCTCCTTGCAGAATGGGCCCGGATGCCGAGTACTGTCGCGTCCTCTCCCTAATACCATGGGTGTCTTTCAAGGATCAGCCCTGGGTCCCCTGCTCTTTACTGTATTTTCAAACGACCTATCGCTGTACTCTGGAGACGCTGCTGTCTTCCAGTACGCTGACGACACCCAGATATTGGTGAGCGGTCCGCAAAGCGACCTCGGGGGACTCATCTCGCGCATGGAAGCTTCTCTTGCATCACTTGACAGTTGGTTCTGTGCAAATGCGCTTAAAGTCAACACCACCAAAACTCAATTTATGGTATTCGGCAGCCGTCAAAATTTACGAAACATGCCCGCTTTTACAGTATCATTCCGTGACTCCGAGTTGAAACCATGCGCGCAGGTGGGGAACCTTGGTGTCGTCTTTGACAGCTCCCTGTCCTGGGACGCCCACGTGTCTGACCTCAGCCGCCGCTGCATGGGCCTACTAATCGGCCTCTCCCACATCCGCCACTATATTCCCGACGGTGTCATCAAAACACTTGTGATGGCACTCGTCATGTCACGCATTCAGTACTGCCTCACAGTCTATGGCAATGGTACCAAAAAGAACCTCCAACGGATCCAAAAAATTCTAAACTTCGCCGCTAGGGTCATTTTCGGCCGCCGCAAGTTCGACCATGTTTCCGACCTGCGCGACCAACTCGGCTGGATGACACCAAAAACTATGACAGATTATCAGACTGTAGCCACAGCCCAAAAGGCCATCCAGCGGGGAGAACCCGAGGCACTAGCGTCTCTGTTTACCCTAAACTCTGACACTAGATCTAGATCCACTCGCCAGGACAACCTATTTCACCTCCCACGACCCCGACTCGAAACTGGCAAGCGTCGTTTTGGCTATCGTGCCGCGGCGCTTCTAAACACGCTTCCCAGAGAGCTGGCGCTGCTACCTCCCGCCAGATTTGCCCGTGCCGCAAAAGCGCGACTCAGTCGACGGTCGACAGTCGACTCGGGCGCGTGTAAATAAATCACCGAGTGTGATAAATCACCGAGTGTATATACGTATCACTGAGTGCGGCATGAATTGTGTGTTTGTGAGAAATTGTATGTGTGCCGTGTGGTTTGTGTGAATAGCTAACTTGTTCCCGCATGTCGCGAACCTGGCCCAGACTCTGAGCGGTAATCGCCACGCCGTGTGTGGATTGCTCAAGAATGTAAATACATACATACATACATACATACGAATACTCATCGGATTTTGCATGCTTATGCATTGGGGGCAGACTGGTTAATTGATTCACTTTTTTTGGAAGAATTCAATCACGATTCATTTTGGAATATAAATGATTCATTCAGATTCATGGATCTTTCCGATTCAAAGAATCAAATAATGTTTGACTCACCATTGAAATAGCATTGCACAGTCTTTTTGATTAAATCAGCCTTTTTCCTATGCGGGTTTTGATTCAATCATGATTCATGAATAAACAAAAATCCGGTGGTGAATCGATTCTTCTTTGATTCAAGGGATTTTTAGTGAACGATTCCAATCGATTCAATCAGAGTCGAATCAATAACCAGTCTGAATTTGGGGGCTGATGTAAAACAAATTTCCCTTAGTAAAAGTTGCTTAGATTGTTTTCTAATCAGGAAATGTGTCAATTTTGTGCCGATTTCAGGCGGTTGGGGGAGGGGGCTATGGACCCTTTGGCCCCCTGGATCCCGGTGGCGGCGGCTGCGCCTGGCGGCGGCGGCTGCGCCCGGCGGCGGCAGCTGCGCCCGGCGGCGGCAGCTGCGCCCGGCGGCGGCGGCTGCGCCCGCGCCCGGCGGCGGCGGCTGCTCCCGGCGGCGGTGGCGGCGGCGGCTGCGCCCGGCGGCGGCGGCTGCGGCGGCTGCGCTCAGCGGCGGCGGCTGCGCCTGGCGGCGGCTGCGCCCGGCGGCGGCGTGTGTATCATAACTGTAGTCTGTATGCAGTGATTTTACCCTGTGTTACCTGCCAATTTACCGTATATGACCAAGAACTGTACAAACCCCATTTGCGGGGATAGTTGGTACTTTAATACAATACAAATACAAATGCCTTCTCGTTCGATTTACTACTGAGGTAGTAAGGTTTGATGAGGACCAAAAGTTTGATGAGGACCAAAAGTACTTGCAAGTACCGGTCGTTAAAAGTGTGGAACGCTTATCAACTTTAACTTGAAATATCTTTCGGTAGGAAAGTTTTCATGCAAAATGTGATGAATTTACAATATATTTTGGTGTCGTCTGGCGATTTAAAGTGTTAACTCCATTTTTGTGGAAAAAGGTCATTATTTCCCTTTAACTAATCTTCTGGAGTTTTTGGATGTTGCAACAGATAGCTTTGATCAGGGTAAACAGCTAGATGTAGCTTTTCTTGATTTCAGTAAAGCATTTGACAAAGTCCCCCATACAAGACTGGGGTTGCAACTTAAAATTCATGGGATCAGGGGCAATATTCTGGATTGGATAGAAACGTGGCTTTCAGGACGCCAGCAAATGGTTATATTGAATGGGTGCCAATCACAATGGAAGGAGGTTCTCAGTGGGGTTCCACAGGGCTCAGTCCTGGGCCCATTGCTTTTTATAATATTTTTGAATGCAATTGAGAACAGTATAGACAGCAAAGTCTTGAAATTTGCAGACGATCTAAAAGTTGTCAGGATTATTAGAGGAAAACATGATCAGGATGTTTTTCAATCAGATCTGGACAAGCTAGTTGAGTGGTCTGAAGCATGGCAGATGAAATTCAATTTGAGTAAATGTAAGATTATGCACGCTGGACGGGTTAGCAGTAAACATAGGTATGAAATGGGTGGGCAGAAAATGGAGCAGATTGAAAAGGAAAGAGATTTAGGTGTCGTGGTAAACAATAGACTATCAGCGTCAGACCAGGTTGTAGAAGCTAGGAAAAAGGCACTTAGAATGCTAGGGGCCATTAACAGAAATGTTTCCTACAAGAGTGAAAAGGTAATAACAAAACTGTATTGTGCATACGTTAGACCACATTTGGAGTATTGTGTACAAGCCTGGTCTCCAACATATGGGAAAGATTGCTGGTTGTTAGAAAGAGTTCAAAAAAGGGCAACAAAAATGGTTAATTGTCTTGGTAGTTTACCTTATGAAGATAGATTAAAGAAATTGGGTATGTTTTCACTTAGATATAGAAGGCTAAGAGGAGATCTAATTGAAGTCTTCAAATTTGTAAATAGTCAGCATTCTGGATATTTAAAGGGCATGTTTGAGTTCAATAGGGAAAATCGAGGTAGAGGTCTTCAGCATAAACTCATTATGAAACAAAGTAGGACTAGGCTACGACAGTCATTTTTCAGTAGAAGGGTTGTAGGACATTGGAATATGCTACCAGGGGATGTCGCTGATGCAGTGACACTTGCTTCCTTCAAAATTAGATTAGATAAATACTTTACAGAGAAGGGATTGGTTCATAAATACTCGTGGGATTAGCCTTCTTTTATGCAGGTAGAGTAAGGTGATTTGAAGGGGCGAGACTGGTGGAGGGGGGGGGGGGGTGAGGGTGGGTGTGGGTGGGGTGGGGTGCAACCTCGGATGGGCCCAAGAGGCTCTTTGTTGCACTTTTCTTTTATGTCTTTTATGTCTTAATGAGTCAGAGTCCTGACGTCACGCGAATGTAAAACATGGTTCAGCCAATCAGATTCTAAAGTAGTCGCGTAAGAATATACTCGCATTGGAGATGTGCCAACCGGCGGCCGGCGGTTCGCTTGCTAGCACTAGCTGCAAGCTGATTGGCTTATGGTATAGCCTCTGACCGGGCTAGAACCAGTACAACATTCTTTCGCCAGCACCGCATTCCTTCGCCAAAAAAAAAAAATATTCGGCTGGTGAGTCTTTTCAGTCAAGAAAACTTGCAGATAGGGGTTTCCCAACACGGGCTACAAAACTGCTATCTAAGTTTAAAACTAATGTTGAAGGTGAACTATTTCCTTTAAGGGTTGCAGGGCTTGGGCCTAAAAATATTCGAAGTTGGTATAGCTGATTCCAAACTGGTGTCCCTGGTTCCAAAGTTGAAATGGCAGACCCCTCAGTTTATTAACTCCAGCTCCTAAAAGTTAGTATGGCCCATGCCATACCTGTCATACTGCATTATCCATCCTTGTAACGTGCCTTTCCATCCGTTTTGTTTCGCCCTTTCAACGCTTGGGAAGGGGCCCTTTCAACGCTTGGGAAGGGACCCTTTCAACGCTCGGGAAGGGGGCCCTTTCGAGGCGCTGCCTCTGGGCTAATGTTAAAATCCTGCGATTTTTTTTTTTGGGGGGGGGGGGGGAGCGGACTCCGGTCGGAGCGATCCTGGGGGAAGGGGGGGGGGGCGTCCCCCCCCCCCCGGTGTCGACGCCCCTGTCTCTAGGTACCACTGACACAGCAAGTAGCGGGAGTATCCCAAGGCAAGTTGGCAGTGGCGCGCGCAGGAGGTTCAAAAGGGCCAGCAGACCCCCCTGAAATTTGTTAAGGGCACGCATCAAAGGGACCCGTATTCTGGCCCATACCTGGCAGGGGCCCGGTCTTGGTCAGGCCTGATCGAGGCAGGGCCCGGTGCCGGAAAAGACGTAATATGGGGCCCGGCCAGGACGAGGGCCCAATCCTTGCGTATTATTGATGCAGGCCCGTTTCTGGTAGGGGCTCGGTATTGGTCAGGCCCGATCGAGGCAGGAGCCCGGTGCTGGCAAAGGCGTGATATGGGGCCCGGTCAGGACGAGGGCTTGGTCACAGCAGGGCCCGGTCCTCGCATATTATTGATACGGGGCCCGTTCTAGGTCAGGCCCGATCGAGGCAGGAGCCCGGTGCTGGCAGAGACGGGATATGGGGCCCAGTCAAAACGAAGGCCCGGTCACAACAGGGTGAAATCCTTGCAAATTCTTGATACGGGCCCGTTCTAGTGACACAGGCCCGTTCTGGGTAGGGGCCCGGTCTTGGTCAGACCCGATCGAGGCAGAGGCCCGGTGCTGGCAAAGGCGTGATATGGGGCTCGGTCAGGACGAGGGCCCGGTGTTTGCAGATGCTTGATAGCACGGGCCCGTTCCTGATAGGGGCCCGATTTTGGTCAGGCCCTATTGAGCCAGGGGCCCGGTGCTGGCAAAGGCGTGTATCAGGGGCCCGGTCAGGCGTAGAGCCCGGTTCCCACCATATCTCATGAATCGACGTCATATAGCTCATGAATCCACGTCCCCCCCCCCCCCCCCCCAACTTCAAACCTGTGGCGGAGCCCTTGCCTACCAGATCTCCTCTGATTTAGGCCACTATATTTTGCTGGGCCTCTAAATGGTCGCAAAAGAACGTCGGACAGGCCCGTGTTGAAGTCTCAGGCCTTCCGAGGACCCCTCAGGCCTACCGAGGGTCCCTTCAGGCCGACTGAGGGCATTCTGTCGGCCTTAGAGGGCCCCTCCAATTAGAGGCTGGCTGGGGCACCTCGGAGCACCCAGCCAGCATTTAGCATTTGCCCCCTCCCCTATTAGCAAATTTGGCACGACTATGTGTGCATCAATTACTCACATTGTGTGAAAGTTTTAACTTCAAGTCGCCTCAAGTCAGGTCACCAGGTCACGTCAAGTGACCTTACCTCCAAACATGTTTGTGGTCGTGCCAAAGCCACAGTGTTTGTCCGATAAATTTGACACTTGCAGGATTTCAGAAGGTCATGAGTACCAACAATTCGTTTATCTTGGCTTTTGTTTGTATCGGTGACCTAAGGGCATGACAATTTCGTGACCTTCCCATTATAAGTCAATTTGTGAAAATATGCAAATGCTTCCTTTTCAGAGAATATGCATTGGATCAGCCCAATTATTTCAGAATCATGTTATTTTAGCTCATTATTGATGACCCAGGTGCAATTGTTGCTAAGTGACCTCTGCAAGGTCGGCTGAGGTCATCTTACGTCACCAGCACCTTGCTGCCAATAACTCTTGATAGAATAAAGATAGAGATGTGCAAATGACACCACTGTGTTTGTCTCGTCGATTTGCGTCGAGACTGGTTGTGGACCTGGGATCTTGACCTGAGGTCAAATTTTGAAGTTGACCTAACCAGGTCACCATTAATATGTTCTTTCCTAGCGCATTTATGAGACAAAGACGATGGTGTTAAAATTAATGCTATATGTCTAACCAATACAAAGTTATTTATGAACACTTTTTGGAAAAAATGTCCTCGCGACCTTTGGTGACCTCTGGGGCCTAAACTATTTATCTGAGAGTAAATTTGAGGAAACTATGGCGAGTTGAATTTTCATGAGCTTTCGTTTTCTTTTTTCCGTTTGTTACTAGCTCTCATAGTTCCCGAGATATTTGGGGTTCCTAGAGCAAAGTCCTTCACTTGGAAACAGTGACATTGGATGACCTCTCGTGACCTCAATATTGACCTGAGCTAAATAATACCCGTAACTTCGGATGGCCTTATAGAGAGCTTTTGAACGCTGTTTTCTGCGTCTCTCTAGCCTTTTAGTTTTCGAGTTAAAGGGGGATCTTAATGGGATTTTGCACTCTGAGCATGCCGGCTAGCAAAAGTAATGTACCGTTGACGTCACGACCAATCACAGGCTGGTATTGGATAGGACCCTCCCGCGTAATGCTGAAGGTGCCGGAGTGAGCCCCTCTGGTTGGAGCGCTCTGCTGGCTGTGAGATCTATCAGTATGTGGTGGGGATTTGTGGCCGGTGGGCTTCGGCGGTGTGGCGCTCGCCTGGTGACGTGGTCTGTTAGTGAGGAGTGGTGGTGTGTGCAGGCTGTCCTCAGTCCCCGGTGTTGGATTGACGTGGTCTGTTGGTGGGGAGTGGTAGGGTGTGCAGCCTGTCCTCAGTTCCCGGCTGCTGGATTGACGTCGTCTGTTGGTGAGGATCGGGGAGTGGTGGGGTGTGCAGCCTGTCCTCAGTTCCCGGCTGCTGGATTGACGTCGTCTGTTGGTGAGGATCGGGGAGTGGTGGGGTGTGCAGGCTGTCCTCAGTCCCCGGCTGCTGGATTGATGTGGTACGTTAGTGGGGAGTGGTGGGGTGTGCAGCCTGTCCTCAGTTCCCGGCTGCTGGATTGACGTCGTCTGTTGGTGAGGATCGGGGAGTGGTGGGGTGTGTAGGCTGTCCTCAGTCTCCGGCTGCTGGATTGACGTGGTCTGTTGGTGAGGATCGGGGAGTGGTGGGGTGTGCAGGCTGTCCTCAGTCCCCGGCTGCTGGATTGACGTGGTCTGTTAGCGAGTATCGGGGAGTGGTGGGGTGTGCAAGCTGTCCTCAGTCCCCGGCTGCTGGATTGACGTGGTCTGTTGGTGAGGATCGGGGAGTGGTGGGGTGTGCAGGCTGTCCTCAGTCCCCGGCTGCTGGATTGACGTGGTCTGTTGGTGAGGATCGGGGAGTGGTGGGGTGTGCAGGCTGTCCTCAGTCCCCGGCTGCTGGATTGACGTGGTCTGTTAGCGAGTATCGGGGAGTGGTGGGGTGTGCAAGCTGTCCTCAGTCTCCGGCTGCTGGATTGACGTGGTCTGTTAGTGGGGAGTGGTGGGGTGTGCAGGCTGTCCTCAGTCCCCGGCTGCTGGATTGACGTGGTCTGTTGGTGAGGATCGGGGAGTGGTGGGTGTGCAGGCTGTCCTCAGTCCCCGGCTGCTGTGCCACCTGACTAGTGTGTCTGGTCAGACGGGTGCCACCTGACTAGTGTGTCCGGTCAGACGGGTGCCACCTGACCAGTGTGTCCGGTCAGATGTCGACGGCCAGACGGTATCCTCAGCTGACGGCAGACCGGTGCCACCTGACCAGTGTGTCCGGTCAGACGGGTGCCACCTGACCAGTGTGTCCGGTCAGACCGGTGCCACCTGACCAGTGTGTCCGGTCAGATGGGTGCCACCTGACCAGTGTGTCCGGTCATATGTCGACGGCCAGACGGTATCCTCAGCTGACCGCAGACGGGTGCCACCTGACCAGTGTGTCCGGTCAGATGTCGACGGCCAGACAGTATCCTCAGCTGACCGCAGACGGGTGCCACCTGACCAGTGTGTCCGGTCAGATGGTGACGGCCAGACGGTATCCTCAGCTGACCGCAGACGGGTGCCACCTGACCAGTGTGTCCGGTCAGACGGGTGCCACCTGACCAGTGTGTCCGGTCAGATGGTGACGGCCAGACGGTATCCTCAGCTGACCGCAGACCGGTGCGTTCCAGAGTCGCATGTTGTCGGCCGCCGTGCTCGTGAACGGCATCAAACGTGTGTTCAGCTCTGCCATGGCCCCCGTCCGGGAGAAGTTCAACGTGGTGTTCGTGCTCGGCGGCCCCGGCGCCGGCAAGGGGACCCAGTGTGCCGGCATTGTCGAGGTGAGTGGTGGTTCCGCCGCGACCCGTCACTTGCCGCGACAGTGCGCCAAGTGCGATGCGGCCCGGATGGAAGCTACCGGTTTATCGTTATCTCGTGACGGTCAGCTTCCGTTCAAATTTCAGCATTGCCTGCGCATGGTCAACATTGGAACAGCTCATTTACGTCCACATGTCTTGTGGGCTGTGGCTATGATCATGCCCGGGTTCTGTGTCGCCTCGTCCACGTCCGAGGCGCCGCGTCCACGTCCGAGGCGCCTCGTCCACGTCCGAGGCGCCTGCTATCTTCTGTGTCGTCTGTCATCACGTCCACATGACCTTGGAGCTATAATCCTTTGCTACTTTGCTACGATACTGACTTGTTTATTCGCGACTTGTAGCATAATCACACCCGATGCGATGACGTGGCGTTTGCTGAGATCTGTTGTGATAAATGTACGAGTGAGTTGATCGTGTCGACCCTTTCCCCCGTAACTCCATGTCTAGCACAGACCTACTTTACGCTCGGCAGAAGTACGGCTTTGTCCACCTGTCGGCTGGTGACATGTTACGGGCCGAGCGTCACCGGGAAGGAAGCCAGTATGGCGACCTGGTCAGCAAACACATCAAGGATGGCTCCATCGTGCCAGTGGCCATCACGTGCGGTCTGCTGGAAAAGGTAGAGTAGAGATGGATGCTCTTTCACAGACCGGCGTGACCACTTCCTGCGCTCGGCTGTACTGGAATAGGTAGAGCAGAGACCGTTGACCATTCACAGGTCGCTAACCGATGCGAATTAATTGCAGGGCCTCGATCGACGAAGGATTAATTAGGTCAAGTAAGACAATCAAGTACGGCTCGGCACAGTTTCAGCCGACTCCATGAAATCGTTGCTGATTAGAAACTCCAGCGTTTGTCATGCTGTGCGGCTGGTGTCATGCCATGTAACCAGCACCGCAGTGGAACATAACACGACACTTCCCACAGAGGGAAAATGTCATTCCACTCGAATTGTCCCGGCGGCCGGCGGCCACACCATCCTGATAGTCCCGATAGAAGATGCTGGCCAGGGGAAAACGGCACCATATTGACACAGCGGGCGCTCTAGCTCCGAACCTGAGTCAGGGTCTGCACTCGTGCGCCTGCAGCTACAGCAGTCACTTGCAATCATTTCACCAGTTCACAAACAATCATATTGAGATTAAATGTAGGTACAAATAGAGGTGTTGTGCGACGAGCAAAACATACACAGGCGACACATATGTGAGCGCATTAACTAAGACACGGTTCGTCGAATCAGACAGCGACGTTCTCTCTACCTGATACACAGAGTATCGACCGATAGACCACGGACTGTCCGTCAAGAGTGGGGTGTCCAGTTAAATCCAGTTCAGCCGGTTATCGACCTGATCGTCCTCAGTTAGACCGATAGACCACGGACTGTCCGTCAAGAGTGGGGTGTCCAGTTCAATCCAGTTCAGTATCAGAATTCACACTTCGCAGCTTTGCCTTGCTTAGCAATGTTAGAACTTGAGTGCGTAAGGTGAGATTGGCAGCTCATAAGCAATGCCACATACATGCATGTATGCAGACATCGCCAGCACCGTGTGCCGTCTGCGTGACGTCATATGACGTCATATGATGTGGCGACGCAGGCCATGCAGCAGAGCAGCTCCAACAAGTTCCTGATCGACGGCTTCCCACGCAACAAGGACAACCTGGACGGCTGGCAGCAGGCCATGGACGGCAAGGTCAACATCAAGTTCGTCCTCTTCTTCGACTGTCCCAGAAAGGTCAGTGGCCTCGTCCATTCTGTCCATTACCTGTCGCGCGGTGTGTGGTATTGGTATATTACCTGTGCCGGCCTTCTGTACCCAAGTGTGTATCCTGCGTGTGTTTATTATAAGACCTGTGCCGCCCCCTCTTTAGGTGTGTATCGAGCGGTGCCTGTCGCGCGGTGCGGCCGGCAGTGGTCGACCAGCTGACTCCAACATCCAATTGTTGGAGAAGCGGCTGGACACCCACTACAGCTGCACCATGCCCATCATCGACTACTACGCCGAGAAGAACCTGGTTAAAAAGTTCGACGCGTCTCGTCCCGTGGAAGAGGTGAGATCACGCAGAGTTGGACGCGAGTTGACCGAACGACATAGCGATATTATTAGGAGCGAGCGGGAAGCGCTCGCTCGTCCTTCCGTGGTATATGGGAAAAATATGATTATGAGCGGTTCGGCCCGACCCGACCCGACCCGTGGCCGACGCTTTTGAGAAGCTCATAGCTCTGCAACCACGCGTCCGATTGACAAGCTGACTTCTTTGCTGAGCAGCCCCATCCATCCTACCCTGTTTGAGACCAGTACCGACTCATGTGGGTACCTACCACTGCGCGTGGTGCGTGAGGGGTGTTGAAAAGCGTTTTATCGCAAAAACTCTGAAAGGGCTGAGCCGATTGTGTGCAAATTTGGTGTGTGGTTAGGGACCCCTCAGCCGCCAATTGTCCACAAGTCAGGGGTGGGGTGCCTCTGCACGTGCGCACGTGCACACCCCTATTATATATCTCAGGAACGGTTGAGCCGATTGTGCTCCAATTTGGTACATGGTTAGGGACCCCTCAGCCGCCGCCTTTCCACAAGTCAGGGGAGGGTGGGTGGCTTTGCACTTCCGTACGTGCACACCCCTATTCTATATCTCTGGAACGGCCGAGCCGATTGTGTTCAAATTTGGTGTGTGGTTAGGGACCTATCAGCCCCCACTTTCCCACGAGTCAAAGGTGGGTACCTCTGCACGTTGCACTCTTTTTTGTATCTCAGAAACTACTTGCCCGATCAAGTTGCAATTCCCCATACATTTCCTTCGCGATCGCTCGTTCATCGCCAACTACGGCGCCTTACTGGTTATACGGATGTGAAAGGTGTTTCCAATGCGTTCGTGTGGGGCCATATAAACTTGGCTGTTGCGGCGCCCTTAAAGCCAAATCAGCAGCAGCAGCAGCAACAATATCAATATCACAATCATCGGCCTTATTCGTTAATTTGACTGTTTTGTGAGTTCGCTGTTCCGCTGCCGTTTTCAGATATTCGCCGACGTATCGAAGGCGTTTGACGAGCTGCAGCTATGACCTGGCGCAGTAGATGCCTGTGGAGGGGGCTGCTGCTCGGCGGGTCCGGGGGAGGCGGTTCTGTATGTGCGACAATCGGCAGGTGACGTGCGCCGGTCCCCCGGGTCCCTAGGCTCACACGACCGCGCTGTAGGAGGGAGGTATGCCTAGTATCCGGCTGAGTCAGCTCTGTCCCGAGACCGGCTGTCCCGGGCCGGACTGCTTCTCCACCGACACGGTCCGCCCGCGGCGTCAGAGAGGTGGAAGTGGCATCACTGAGCTGTCTCTGCCTAGTTTACGGATAGCTCAGGTGGTGGAGACGTCCGCAGTGACTAGGTGGTGTGCACGCTCTGGTGAAAATCTGATCAAACTTACTATACTTCTGGCAAGTGTTTGATTCTATGCTGCTGAGAGGCAATATAGCCAGTGTTCGAATTTAAGGTCTTACGGAACGTGGTTCCTCTGTCTGCTTGGTACGGTCCACAGAAGCGTGTAATAAAGGCATACCGTTTGTGTGCTGTTTTAACTTTTAACGTATGAATCAGACATATTAAAGGGAAATAATGACCTTTTGATTTTGTTAGCAACAATTTCTTAGGCTCCCGTTATATTTTTAAAATTATTTTATTTAAATTTAAGAATTAAATAAAATTATTCCCAAATTCAAAGTTGTAAGTTTGGAAGAAATACAAAACAAGTACCTTGTGTACATCATGAAGGTCATTGACAAATTCGTCCTTCCCTACCATTGTTAACATCGAGTGCGGCATTTGTGGAGCCTCTGTGACATTTCCGATCAAACTGAGCGCTGCTCGGACACCCGCTAGTAGCGCTTTCGTTCTCCATGGCAACCAGGCGTCAGCCAATCAAAAGCCAGAAAGGGAATACGTTCTGGCTTTTCATTGGCTCACGCCTGGTTGCCATGGAGAACGAAAGCGCTACTAGCGTGCGTTCGAGCAGCGCTCTGATCCGTGAAGCAATCCGTGAAGCATCCGTGATGCATGACTGACTATCAGTATAAGTCATGAATAACAACAACATGCAAACTATACCAACTCGAATCAAATAAGAGCGGAATGAATTGAACCCCAGGCAAGCTAGTATTCGCAAAGCACTCGGCACTGCGCCACAATGGCAAAAGGTGAGGGAAATGCATATTGGATACAATATTATTACGTCACAAGTTTCTGAAGTGTCAACTACTATGAAATACAGTGATAAAATACCTTTAATAATGATTAACAAGAAAATTCAAACTTAAAAACAATCATTTGAATAAGTCTTTAATTAGCTTTCAACTCGAAATCAGATATATTTTGCAATGCTACACAAGAATGGCACCAATGACGTCATTAACAAAGCCTGCTACGGGACTTGGGTATACTAATCAGGAACAACTCGCCAAGTGCGCCGAGATGGTTAAGTGCGCCGAGAAGCATGACAATGACTTTGTAAACAAATCGCCGACGCTAAATAGGTCGCCGTCGATGTGCATCGATGAGCTTCTGATTTAATTGCCAGTTTTGTGTTATTGTTCGTTAGTTTTTTTGGGAAAAAATTATTCTTTTTCATGATAAAATAAAGCATAGTGTTATATACAGCCACAGACAAACTATACACAACTCCTAATGTTGAAAACAAATGAATCGAATTGCAAAAATTGAGGGTCGTAACCACTAACTATGCCGCGTTGATGTGCATCGATGAGCTTCCGATTTTATTGCCACTTTTTCCAATCGCTGTTAGTTTTAGAAGATCGCCGTGCATATAATCAGAACAAGCAGAACGCACAATATATTTTCCACTCCATTGCGTAAAAAAATAATACGGGAAAAGCCCGCAGTTTGATGAGGACCAAAAGTACTTGACAAAAGGTCAGAAATAGTGCAAGTACCGGTCGTTAAAAGTGTGGAACGCTTATCAACTTTAACTTGAAATATCTTTCGGTAGGAAAGTTTTCATGCAAAATGTGATGAATTTACAATATATTTTGATCTCGTCTGGCGATTTCAAGTGCTAACTCCATTTTAGTGGAAAAAGGTCATTATTTCCCTTTAAAGGAACTTTGTGGTGGCTTTTGTCGATCGTCCGCCCAGGAGGCCGGGCGAATATAGTGCGATGCAGCGAGGGAGAGTGTTCAGGTCAGTCACGGGACAGGACAGGTTATGTATAGCGCGATACAGCGAGGGAGAGTGTTCACTGTTCAGGTCAGTCACGGGACAGGACAGGTTATGTATAGTGCGATACAGCGAGGGAGAGTGTTCACTGTTCAGGTCAGTCACGGGACAGGACAGGTTATGTATAGCGCGATACAGCGAGGCAATGTCGCAGTGCTTGCGTTTGTGCTCCTGACGGGTCACCACATAATGCGTCATAAAATGTAAACAATGATTAATGGGAAGCCTCCAGTGGTGGCACGGACAGTCTACCTCACTCACTTATCTGGCATGCTCATTGGCAACTCTCGAGTGAGACAAGCTTACGGTAGGTTCAAAAACTGTGTTTTAATTATCAGTTTACTCAATCATTTTCATATAGAAGTGACACAATATTTATTTCACAGCCGTGGATGGAAATACAATTTATATTTCGCACTAAGAACTGTTTTTAAAACTCATTGGATGCGCCTTATGTTTGGGATAATGGACAGAGGTGCAAAAACCTTCCAACTCACTAACGAGCGTTTGTGACAACAACCGGGTGATGTCACCTGACAAAAGTGACAAATTCTGGCTAAAAAGTTACTTCGATGATTCCGTGTCCAATTTGACACGCATGAAATTCTGCAACAAAAGCAGTCGCTGATTGGTTCAAAGGACGCTGTGAGCATGTTCTGAACACAATTATTTTGGCACAGCCCAATATGTGCGCCATAGTCGCCGCAATATTTTTGTTTTTGCAGGGGGCAAAATCCTTCCGGCTTTGTGACACCCGTGTGACAGTCCTATGTTAAAGACCATTGGGCGATTGAGGTCGTTGGACGCGTTCGTGAGAGTTAGTGTGACCAACCCCCCTTCAAATGCCACGTGACCATAACCGGGCGGAGCATGACCATATATGGCAGGTCCAAAGGTTGATTTTTTTTTGGCGCACTTCGGCTATTGTTTTGCTGCACTGTTATTTTGCCGGTGTAGGGGTGTAGGTATTGTTTTGATCACGTGATTTATTTATCATTGCTAAACAGTGAACTCCTCATATCAATTTATTACTGACCAATATATCAATATTGGTCAGTAATAAATTAATATGAGTAGTTGACTTTATTTATGTCAATATGAATGTTAACAATTTCGTATTGCATTAGCTGAGGGAGGGCTTGGTCACATGATACATTCAGCCAAGTTTTGTTTGTATTGAATAGGGAGGGTCTAAAAAAAACTGTCCAGATTAGCAGGCAAGCCCATGCTCCGAAACTACTGGACCGATCTGAGTGATTTTTTCACCATTCAATTTTAACTGGTCGGATTGGGTGCCGTTTTGCGTTTTGTCCACTTTGGTGTAATATAAATGGACCAAATTGGATCAAAACCTGTAGTTCAAATTTACAGGCAAGCCTATGCACCGAGGCTATGGGACCGACCTGCGTGATTTCTTCACCATTCGATGCGGCATGGTCCAAAACGGTGCCGTATTGAGTTTTTTTTTACAGATTGGTTTACTTTAAGTGGACCAAATCGGACCAAAAACACCAAAAACCGTTGCAGGCAAGCCAATGTTCCGAGGCTATGGAACCGATCTGCATGATTTTTTTCACCATTAAATTCGGCGTGGTCCAAAACGGTGCCGTTTTGCGTTTTATATAGATTGGTTTACTCTTAGTGGACCAAATTGGACCAAAACCACCAAAAACCGTTGCAGGCAAGCCCATGCTCCGAGGCTATGGGACTGATCTGCGTGATTTCTTCCCCATTCGATCCGGCGTGGTCCAAAACGGTGCCGTTTTGCAGTTTATCCAGATTCACTAAGTGGACCAAATTGGGTAAAAAACACCAAAAACCGTTGCCATTGGTATGGAGCTGTCCGCTCCGGAGCCATGCTACTGAAAAATATGAAGGTGAAAAAAATGAAAAAATACCATAAACAAATCCAATTCTTTGAGCACATCACCCTATGATTGCTTTTGTCTCAACGGTCTGGCATCATACTTCGTTTTACATTATAGATTACGATTCCACGACTCCCTATGTTAATCCAATGGGAGTTTCGACACGTGCAAACAAGCTAAGGTCCAAAAAAGCAGAAGAGCCCCGGAGTGGTTGCACGTGAGATTGCTTAGTCACGTGATTTTTTCATATGGCGCAACCTTATTTATACAGACCTTGGGTGTGACAGGCTGTGAGCCTGACAGGCGCCGTGTTGGGGCGGTTGATGGCGGAAATGGGGACAGATCAGGGCCAGATAGATCTGAGCGTGATGATCAGGCAGCGCCAGGACCTTTTCGCGTGCCTCCGTCCCGTCAAAAGATGCGTTGCGGGCATTCTGGGTGCAGTTATAATGGATAGAAACGTTTATTCAAGAGACATTGGAGTGAAACATGGAGGCTTGCTGATCAAGGTATAATAATGATGTGTTTGGCCATGGTGGACGTTGGCGACAAGGCTTGACAAGCCTACAAGGCTCGAGAAGCCGACAAGGCTTGACAAGGCGACTGTGTTAGCTCTACTCTACTCTAAAGTTCAGTGCCAACCAGACTTGTAAATGATTCATATTTGTCATGAATCGATTCACAGTGATTCACGGACCATAATGAATGATTCAATCATGATTCAATCACTATACATTACCGTAATGAATGATTCAATCATGATTCAATCACTATACATTACCGTAATGAATGATTCAATCATGATTCAATCACTCAACATTACCATAATGAATGATTCAATCATGATTCAATCACTCAACATTAACCAAATTAATGATTCAATCTTGATTCAATCATTCAACATTAAAGAGAAGTGTTGACTCCTTTGTCTAACTCCTTTGATTTTGAATGTGCGACTCTAAGATTTAATGAGCGTGATAAGGAGGTTATGTTCTACCAGTGTGCTAATTGCCATGCAAATCGGAATTGTCCGCTGTTTGACCTTAAACCTATCTGACCTGCTCTAACTCATTTGATTCTGAATGTGCGATTCTAAGATTATACCAGAATGATCACTAGGTCGTGATCTATCTGTGTTCTAATTGTGAAGCTAATCCAAATAGTCCGCGAATGTGTTTCCGAATGTGAATGTGAGTGTGAGCCAATTTGACACGCGTGTTGTTTATTTTGATTATAAAATTATATTTATAATATGTATTATAATTGCAAATTCCAAGTTCAAAAGAATTAATGACTTTATGTTTCGCCTTTTAAGCGAATAGAACATTTATTTTGATTTTGCATTAGGTATGATTTTTTTATAAAGCATGATGTGGAATAAAGCGGCGCCGATGCGACAATGATATTTGGGACATCCGGAGGTCATGCAAATGTTTGTTTATGATTTAGTTTTTGATATGGTATAGCCTAGAAATTAGGAAAAGGTGGGTACCTTTTGATAATTTTACGTGTGAAAAATGTGTGCGTTTACTGTGTGGTTTATGAATCGAAGTATGAGTTAGTTACCTTTTCTAAGTATTTAGGTGCCTACCCCTAACCCTACCAGTACCAAGGTATGTACCTAGTTAGGGCTGATTGAACAGTGGCTTTGTGCCCAATGGAGTTGGACACAAAGCCTCGCTTTCTTCACGCATATATGAATTACAGGCTACAGCTCAGGACACAGAGCTCATATAATTGGCCATCAAGTCCACAGGGCACAGATATATGCTGGGCCGCTGACATATTTTTTGGACAGTTTATGCTGTTCGACCCAAAAAAATGATTCTTTGAACAATGAATGATTCAATCAGCCTATTTTCTCTGTATGAATGATTCAATCAGTGACTCACAACAGGTTTGCGCATGAGGTGAATCGATTCATGAGTCATTCATTTGAAATAAGAATGATTCAATCAAAAGTAGTCGATTCACATTGAATCATTGACAAGCCTGGTGCCAACATAGACTGATTGGAATGGTAAGTATAGCGCCATCATGGCCCAGTGTGTATCTAGCTGGAAAATATATTAATTTCAGGAAAAAATACATAACTAACTCTGATTCTTCTAATGTTTTCCTTGTAAAATATTTTCCTTATTTCCATTATATTTCTATAGAACCAATCCAGCAAGCATTTCTATTGAACAAATATATGAAACACCTGGTCTGTGTTAACAAATAATTTTCATGATCAATGATTTATCAGGTCAGCAAGAACATAGGTTAAGCTAGATACTTTATACTTACCTGAAAATCGTTGTGCTCAACTCAGGCAATACCTACTCAACTCAGGCAATACCTACTTACTGAAGAAAAAAAAACTACGAAGATGCCTACATTTCAATGGTTTGGTTTGTTTGGTATTTAAGTCCCAGAATTGTCTAAAAATATTGTGACAATCATTGTCAGCCTAATGGTTTTCTTTGTAGCTCTCTATAGCTCAATATGACGTGATCAGCCTAAAATAAAAAATAAACTTAATTTTATGAAGTTAAATCAAGTTTTCGAGAGATAATTTTTTATTACGATCGTTTTCAGCAGCACTTGCCACTTACTTCATATATTCAACTGCAACCGGCGTATATTTGACAACTTTCAGAAAGGTGAAGGATTCCTTTAAAGGAAATAGTTCACCTTCAACATTAGTTTTAAACTGAGATAGCAGTTTTGTAGCCCGTGTTGGGAAACCCCTAACTGCAAGTTTCCTTGACTGAAAAGACTCTCCAGCCGAATATATTTGAGTTTTTGGCGAAGGAATGCGGTGCTGGCGAAAGAATGTTGTACTGGTTCTAGCCCGGGCAGAGGCTATACCATCAGCCAATCAGCTTGCAGCTGGTGCTAGCAAGCGAACGCCGGCCGCCGGTTGGCACATCTCCAATGCGAGTCTATCTTTACGCGACTACTTTCGAATCTGATTGGCTGAACCCTTTTTTACATTCGCGTGACGTCAGGACTCTGACTCGTCAGGACTCAGGACTCTGACGTCAGGACTCTGAGAGTATGCATGTAGTTTTGATAAGCAATTCAAATTTACGGCCTTCTGTCCTGAATCGGCGCGATATAAGGCCATTTTTGACAATATTTAAAGAAATTGTGTTACAAAAATATAATCAAATCGTGTTAGGTAAAAATTTCCAAGGTGAACTATTTCCTTTAAAGCGAGTATTGTGAGCCTTGTCTCACACCTTCATCTGATGTGACCAGTGGCGTATCCAGAGAGGGGGGGGGGGGCATGGCCCCCTGAGGAAAACAAAATTACACTAAATGCAATGAGATTCTCTGACGACCCTACGGTCAACAACATATGGCTGGGGAGAGAAATTTGTTCTACCACTGACGTGGCTCCCCTGATAAAAATCATGGCTACGTGCCTGCGTGTGACACTTTCTTTGTGTTGTCCGAAAGTTTGGGACAGACCGAAAGGTTTTTGCACCTCTGATAATGGATGTTATTATGTGGTGTGCGCTTCTATTGAATATATCGTTTTGGATGAGTATGATATTTCAAAGAACATTTATTTGTATATTCTGGAGTAACAGCTATAACCCAATCATGTATTATTCATCCATCGAATCATTGGAGAACGCAAGGCGACCTCACATTGGTGAAACACTGGAGAACGCCAGGCGACCTCACATTGGTGAAACACTGGAGAACACCAGGCGACCTCACATTGGTGAAACACTGGAGAACACCAGGCGACCTCACATTGATGAAACACTGGAGAACACCAGGAGACCTCACATTGGTGAAACATTGGAGAACAACAGGCGACCTCACATTGGTAAAACACTGGAGAACACCAGGCGACCTCACATTGGTGAAACACTGGAGAACAACAGGCGACCTCACATTGGTGAAACACTGGAGAACACCAGGCGACCTCACATTGGTGAAACACTGGAGAACAACAGGCGACCTCACATTGGGGAAACACTGGAGAACAACAGGCGACCTCACATTGGGGAAACACTGGAGAACACCAGGCGACCTCACATTGGTGAAACACTGGAGAACACCAGGCGACCTCACATTGGTGAAACACTGGAGAACACCAGGCGACCTCACATTGGTGAAACACTGGAGAACGCCAGGCGACCTCACATTGGTGAAACACTGGAGAACACCAGGCTACCTCACATTGGTAAAACACTGGAGAACACCAGGCGACCTCACATTGGTGAAACACTGGAGAACACCAGGCGACCTCACATTGGTGAAACACTGGAGAACGACAGGCGACCTCACATTGGTGAAACACTGGAGAACACCAGGCGACCTCACATTGGTAAAACACTGGAGAACACCAGGCGACCTCACATTGGTGAAACACTGGAGAACACCAGGCGACCTCACATTGGTGAAACACTGGAGAACACCAGGCGACCTCACATTGGTGAAACACTGGAGAACACCAGGCGACCTCACATTGGTGAAACACTGGAGAACGACAGGCGACCTCACATTGGTGAAACACTGGAGAACACCAGGCGACCTCACATTGGTAAAACACTGGAGAACACCAGGCGACCTCACATTGGTGAAACACTGGAGAACACCAGGCGACCTCACATTGGTGAAACACTGGAGAACACCAGGCGACCTCACATTGGTGAAACACTGGAGAACACCAGGCGACCTCACATTGGTGAAACACTGGAGAACGCCAGGCGACCTCACATTGGTGAAACACTGGAGAACGCCAGGCGACCTCACATTGGTGAAACACTGGAGAACCAGCGCAGTGTAGCTAACAAACGTCATACGTCACGTCAGTATCACAAGGCAAGGCTAACTGCTGTGTATTTCAGGGCGAGAAATAGTAATTTTCTGCGCTTCACTCCACAAAACCAAAAGTGCTGACTGCTGGGTGTAGTTATGTTTGGAGACCTAGTGTGCGAGGTGTAACTGTACCGCGGCTAATCGCTACATCTTGGGAAATAACGATTTTATAGTGCACCAGCCATCATCCCGTCCCGAGTCATCCGTCCCAGTCCCAGAGCCGGCACACAGCCGTCACATGGCAGTCACCTCGGTGAACGGACATGTGTCAACAATCGTCGGCGGTCAGCCGGGCGCGACTGACACCCTCCCTCCCCTCCCTACTTCCCCCTCCGTGTCCAATTCCATGCATGCAGCGGTCCTGTGCCAGCCAGACTGATTGCCAGCAGACGCTTGGTCAGCATCGCCAAAAGCGACAGTTTGCAACGTGAGCCCTGCGGCCGCGGCCGACCTCGAGTAACGTGATAGCACGGCCCAGGCTGCAGATGCCGACGCAGCAACGTCAGAGGCGCGAACATGTCATGTCCGCGATGACCATTCCTTGCAGGGCTGCGGAGTCGGAGTCGGAGTCGAAGTCGAAGTCGAAGTCGAAGGTCGAAGTCGAAGTCGAAGTCGAAGTCGAAGTCGAAGTCGAAGTCGGAGTCGGAGTCGGAGTCGGAGTCGGAGTCGGTAGTTTTGGCCGGAGTCGGAGTCGCTAAAATCTGATCGACTCCGACTCCGGCCCGGAGTCGGAGTCGACTTTTTGGCAATTGGCGATTACTTTGGTCGGTAGAATAATCGTCGGCCTAGGGACATTAACTTTACATCCCTTTCGAGATAAAAAATGAGTGGAAAACGAATGGAGTGGAAAGTTTACTCAAATAGCGGTAGATTCGCGCAATCATTTCAATCAAATAAACTAGCGGATGAAGATAGGGCAATCATTTTCACCTACCATCTGATGATGATTGGGGCTTTGGACGCACCGACTCTTACGTCACACGGCGCCCATTTGAATAACATCGTGCTCGTTTCATCAAGGAGATTCGAATCATACTATGGTGACCAAGTTACCTATGTCAAATTTAAAATTTGATTCAGGTCAAGGTAATTTAAGGTCATGTGGTGAACCAGGTATGTCGTGCTGCGCAACGACGGGCGCGTCTCGACCAGACCTACACAGTGGTGCCGGTCTCACGTTCCAGGGGCGCAGCCAGACCTTCGGCAAGGGAGGGGCACGGCATCCCCAGAGGGCCCCCTCAGCCAAAGGGCCCCCCCCCAAAAAAAAACGCGAAATGGTATCTCCTCGGATTTATGCCTCTATATTTTGCAGGGGTCCTAAATCATCGCAAAAAAACGTCGGACAGACCCATGTTGAACAGACCCCATGCGTAGATTGACTGATAAGTACCGTAGTCTGATACAAAATAATGTGCGGCAACTGACTCCCTTTGGCACCATGTGAAGTATTAACACGCGCACCGACGTGGGGTGCGGATATCCGCCCATCAGAGGTTTTCGTAAATATTGGGAAAACGGCGGTGTGTAGCGCCACCAGACTTAGCATAGCTCTTTGGGCATCAATTATCCAAATTTTTTGTATTTTTTTATCTCGAGTCATCTCAGGTCAGGTCAACAGGTCCTGTTAAGTGAACCCACCTCCAAGCAAGTTTTTGAAAGTTAAGTGACCCCGCCTCCAAGCAAGTTTTTGAAAGTCGTGCCAAAGCCACAGTGATTGACCGAGCGCTTTCAAACTCACATGACTTAATAAGGTCATAAGTACCTACAATTCGTTTATCTTGGATTTCTAATATCGGTGACCTAAGGTCAGATCCAGGGGCGCAGACAGACCTTCGTCAAGGGGGGGGGGAGGCACAGCATCCCGAGGGGCCCCTTCGATCAAAACCACCCCCTCCAAAAAATGGCGTAAAATGATATATCCTCGGATTTGGGTCACTATATTTTGCCGGGCCCCCAAATAGTCGCAACAAAAAAACGTTAGACAGGCCCATGTCGAACAGAACCTATGCGTAGATTGACTGATAAGTTCTTAGTCTGATCCCAAAAAAAAATGCGGCAACTGATCCCTGTTGGCACCATGATGTGAAGTATTAACACGCGCACCGACTTGGGGGGCGGATATCCGTCCCCTGATATCCGCCCCCCAAGTTTTCGTAAATATTGTAAAACGTCGACACGCAGCGCCGCTAAGCTTGGCGTAACTCTTTGGGGAACAATCACCCAAATTGTGTGCCATTTTGTATCTCGAGTCATCTCAGGTCAGGTTAACAAGTCACGTTCAGTGATCCCACCTCCAAGCAAGTTTTTGAAGTTTGTGGTCGTGCCAAAGTGATCGACCGAGCAGTTTGAAACTCACAGGATTAATTTAGGCCATAGCCCATAAGTACCTATAATTCGTATATCTCGAATTTGTAATATTGGTGACCGAAGGTCAATTCGATTGGTAAACTTCCATTATAAGTAAATGGAGAAAATACAAACACGTAGAAATCCACAAAAAACGCTTAAATTTGACCAGTTTTCACCATGTGCCTACACCATTCTTGTGCCAAATGCAAAGATCCAAGTCACATTTTTGTTATGTGACCTCTACGAGGTCAACTCAGGTGACCCAAGAGGTTATGTGTTTTTATTCAATAACTCTTTGCCAAATGAAGGTAGAGTAATGTAGTTATCAACAATGTGCTTCGCTCGTCGAGACACGTTGATTGGTGTAAAATTTGAACTTGATCTGCCTTGACCTGAGCACAGGACATGTCAATTTTCGAATATGACCTAACTAGGTCATGATCATCCGATATACCATTCGATGTCTCGACAGAGAAACACAATGGTAAAAACGGTAAGTATCACTCTAGCATACGTATCTCAAAAGTTATTCTCTAAAAACAATTCCGCTATTTTTAGAATATTTCACGTTCGATGGCCTTCCCTGAGCTAGCTATTGACCCGAGATCAAATCAGATGAAGCCTGAGTGACAATAAATTAAATTATCTTTCGCACTGGCGGATCCAGCCTCTCTCCGTGGGGCATCTTTTTGTGGCAAAAAGGTACCCCCATTTTTCCCCGCAGATTTGGGCCGGTCGCCTTACTTTGGTATTCGAGCTAAGAAATTCACTTTTCAAATTCACAAAAAAAATGATTTTTTTTTTCTCCGAAAAAAAAGTTTTCCTATTTTGGACGGTCAAAAACACAAAATTTCGAATATTCCAGATAGCCATTTTGAAGAAAATGTCATTTATTTTCTTTTGACGTTTTTATTTGCAATTTGCTTCAAAACTCTATTTTCTACGATTGTTCAAACATTTATCGTTTTTCCGCCAAAAATGGCATGACATGGCGTCATTAAAACGTCATTATTTCCCACAATACTGCATCAATTGAATTCAACTTTGGGTGAGAAGGCGTAGAATTGATGCAGCAAAATGTACTGAAAGTTTGACGTTGATATCTATTATAGTTGTGAAATTATTGAGAAAATCCGGGAGGGGGGCTGATTCTGCCCCCCCCAGCGGGGTGCGGGTTAAAGGAAATAGTTTACCTTCGGATTTTTTTTCTTCAGAACACGATTTTATTATATTTTTTAATACAGTTTCTTTTTTTCTGTTTAAAAATGGTCCTACATCGCGCCAATTCAGGACAGAAGGTGGTAAATTATTGATTTTATGGTGTGCGTTATTGGTCTGCGCATGCTCCATGGCAGTGCTGGCACTTTCAGACGGTACGGTACATCATATATGCGCCGTATTCCTTCGCCAAAAAGTCAAATATCTTCGGCTGGAGAGTCTTTTCAGCCCAGAAAAGTTCCAGATAAGGATTTCTCAACACGGGCTACAAAACTGCTATTTCAGTTCAAAACCCATGTTGAAGGTGAACTATATCCTTTAAAGGAAATAGTTCACCTTCGGAAGAAAAAAATCAGAGCACGATTTTATTATATTTTTTAATACAGTTTCTTTTTTTCTTTTCAAAAATGGTCCTACATCGCGCCAATTCATGACAGAAGGTCGTAAATTATTAATGTTATGGTGTGCGTTATTGGTCTGCGCATGGTCAGACCAGTGCTGGCACTCTCAGACGGTACGGTATATCATATATGCGCCGCATTCCTTCGCCAAAAAGTCAAATATCTTCGGCTGTAGAGTCTTTTCAGCCAAGAGAAGTTGCAGATAAGGATTTCTCAACACGGGCTACAAAACTGCTATTTCAGTTCAAAATCCCATGTTGAAGGTGAACTATTTCCTTTAAGTGTCACCGGGGCTGCTTGAATTGCATCAGGTGCGCTGTTTTGTCTATCATTGAAAGAAAGGGATACATACAAACTTCAAATTCAATCACTCGAGAGAAGAAAAAAACTTCTGTTTTCATGAAGTTTTCTCCTAACATCATTGTTTTTCACGTTCAGTGCAGGGAATGTGCGGGGGGGGGCATACTTGTATTGAATGCCCCTCTAAGATTCCTGTGGAAGGGGGGTATTTATCCCTGATGCCCCCCCCCCCCTAGATCTTTCAGTGTCAGCAATAACCACCAAGGAGAGCCTCTGCCAGACACTTACCTAATGGAATTCATTTTCCCATTTTCCAAATTTGTATAAGTAATTACGAAAGTTATGCCGCGAAGCGGCGCGAAATTTTCCGGTTGGGGCTGCTTGAATGGCATCAGGTGCGCTGTTTTCTCTATCATTAAAAAAGGGAGACATACAAACTTCAAATTCAATCACTCGAGAGAAAAATACTTCCGTTTTCATGAAGTTTTCTCATAGGATCATTGTTTTTCACGTTCAGTGCAGGGAACGCGCGGGGAGGGAGGGGGGGGATACTTGTATTGAATGCCCCTCTCAGATTCCTGTGGAGGGGGGGGGAAAGTTTTCCTATTTTGGACGGTCAAAAACACAAAATTTCGAATATTCCAGATAGCCATTTTGAAGAAAATGTCATTTATTTTCTCTTGACGTTTTTATTTGCAATTTGCTTCAAAACTCTATTTTCTACGATTGTTCAAACATTTATCGTTTTTCCGCCAAAAATGGCATGACATGGCGTCATTAAAACGTCATTATTTCCCACAATACTGCATCAATTGAATTCAACTTTGGGTGAGAAGGCGTAGAATTGATGCAGCAAAATGTACTGAAAGTTTGACGTTGATATCTATTATAGTTGTGAAATTATTGAGAAAATCCGGGAGGGGGGCTGATTCTGCCCCCCCCCCCCCCAGCGGGGTGCGGGTTAAAGGAAATAGTTTACCTTCGGATTTTTTTTCTTCAGAACACGATTTTATTATATTTTTTAATACAGTTTCTTTTTTTCTGTTTAAAAATGGTCCTACATCGCGCCAATTCAGGACAGAAGGTGGTAAATTATTGATTTTATGGTGTGCGTTATTGGTCTGCGCATGCTCCATGGCAGTGCTGGCACTTTCAGACGGTACGGTACATCATATATGCGCCGTATTCCTTCGCCAAAAAGTCAAATATCTTCGGCTGGAGTCTTTTCAGCCCAGAAAAGTTCCAGATAAGGATTTCTCAACACGGGCTACAAAACTGCTATTTCAGTTCAAAACCCATGTTGAAGGTGAACTATATCCTTTAAAGGAAATAGTTCACCTTCGGAAGAAAAAAATCAGAGCACGATTTTATTATATTTTTTAATACAGTTTCTTTTTTTCTTTTCAAAAATGGTCCTACATCGCGCCAATTCATGACAGAAGGTCGTAAATTATTAATGTTATGGTGTGCGTTATTGGTCTGCGCATGGTCAGACCAGTGCTGGCACTCTCAGACGGTACGGTATATCATATATGCGCCGCATTCCTTCGCCAAAAAGTCAAATATCTTCGGCTGTAGAGTCTTTTCAGCCAAGAGAAGTTGCAGATAAGGATTTCTCAACACGGGCTACAAAACTGCTATTTCAGTTCAAAATCCCATGTTGAAGGTGAACTATTTCCTTTAAGTGTCACCGGGGCTGCTTGAATTGCATCAGGTGCGCTGTTTTGTCTATCATTGAAAGAAAGGGATACATACAAACTTCAAATTCAATCACTCGAGAGAAGAAAAAAACTTCTGTTTTCATGAAGTTTTCTCTTAACATCATTGTTTTTCACGTTCAGTGCAGGGAATGTGCGGGGGGGCATACTTGTATTGAATGCCCCTCTAAGATTCCTGTGGAAGGGGGGTATTTATCCCTGATGCCCCCCCCCCCTAGATCTTTCAGTGTCAGCAATAACCACCAAGGAGAGCCTCTGCCAGACACTTACCTAATGGAATTCATTTTCCCATTTTCCAAATTTGTATAAGTAATTACGAAAGTTATGCCGCGAAGCGGCGCGAAATTTTCCGGTTGGGGCTGCTTGAATGGCATCAGGTGCGCTGTTTTCTCTATCATTAAAAAGGGAGACATACAAACTTCAAATTCAATCACTCGAGAGAAAAATACTTCCGTTTTCATGAAGTTTTCTCATAGGATCATTGTTTTTCACGTTCAGTGCAGGGAACGCGCGGGGAGGGAGGGGGGGGGGGATACTTGTATTGAATGCCCCTCTCAGATTCCTGTGGAGGGGGGGGGGGGGGGGCATTTGTCGCTGATGCCCCTTGGACCCGCCAGTGCCAGCAATTATCGCCAAGGAGAGCCTCTGCCAGACACTTACCTAATGGAATTCATTTTCCCATTTTCCAAATTTGTATAAGCTATTGCGAAAGTTGTGTCATGGCGCGAAAGTTTCCGGTTTTTGACTGTGGATAGCTGGATTTTGACTGCTGGAAAGACGATTTTACGATAAATTGGGAACGTGCGGGGGGGCATACTTGTATTGAATTCCCCCCCCCTCCCAGATTCTTGCGGGGGGGGGGGCATTTGCCCCTGATACCCCCCCCCCCCCCCTGGATCCGCCAGTAATCTTTCGGACGTTTTTTTTCTTCTCGCGCGTCGCTACCTCTTTTTGTTCTCGAGATATAGACGGGTTTTGGTAAGGACACCCATGTATGGCCTACATTTTACCTTTGTTGACCTCTGGTGACCTCAATGACCCAAATGACCTGACCTAAAATAATGACTTAGTACATTCATTGGACCTTGTTTGTTTCGAGCTATCTAACCTGTTTCTGTTTGTCGCTATACGTTGCATGACTTTTGAAATATTGTAGGGGCGGATATCCACCCCCGTTGGTTCGAACTTGGTGCGTCTGTGCGTGGGTTAACCATTTTAGATGCACGCACAAGGCACCTTGAAGGTCCCAGCAGCAACACAATCAATAAGAGGCAACGCGGAACGTCTGGCCCTCAACATTTTACGTTGTCCCGATTGCTCACGTTTGTGACATATTACATTGGAAACACATAAATTCGAGGTAATTCACAGTCACTAATGTGTAGACTATGGAGTGCGGAGGGGCTTTACGCGAAATGATCCGTCGTAAGTTTGGAAAGACAACTTCAGAAAATAGCAACGTATAAAACTTCCATTGAAAATGTTAAGCGCTCACGGGATTTTCAAGTAGCTTGTCTTAGTGTATGGCCACTGGCAGATCCAGCAGGGGGGGGGGGGGGGGGGGGCAAGCTGACATGCCCCAAACCGCCCAAATTCGTCCAAAATTTGACATATTTTCTGATTTAATCAGACAAATTAAAGGAAATAGTTCACTTTCAACATGGGTTTTGAACTGAAATAGCAGTTTTGTAGCCCGTGTTGAGAAATCCTGATCTGAAACTTTTCTTGGCTGAAAAGACTCTCCAGCCGAAGATATTTGACTTTTTGGCGAAGGAATACGGCGCATTCTTTCGTACCGTACCGTCTGAAAGTGGTTATTGCTGACACTGCCATGGAGCGTGCGCAGACCAATAACGCACACCATAACATTAATAATTTACGACCTTCTGTCCTGAATTGGCGCGATGTAGGACCATTTTTGAAAATAAAAAAGGAAACTGTATTAAAAAATATAATAAAATCGGGTTCTGAAAATTTCCCGAAGGTGAACTATTTATTTCCTTTAACCCGCGCCCCGCTGGGGTATTCGGTCGAACACGCTAGGGGGGGGGGGGGCAGATTCTGCCCCTTCGTTATATTCCGAACCAATAACCGCAGCGAGACGCGCAAGGCCGTAATTTAAAGCTCTCAATGAGCCGCATCTATCGTTTATGAGACATTTTCAAAATAAGGTCACATCTCAGGACACGGCCAGGTCAAAAGTCAAAATTAAGGTATTTTAGTTTTTGGGCCATACTTTCCATCCAAAGCCGTAGATTGAGACTATAATCGCACAAAGTACTCTCAAAGATATAATACATCTCCCGCATTAGGAAAAAGTGAAATTGTAAGCAAAGGTTAAGGTCAAGATCAGGTCACAAAAGGTCACTTTTGGCAGGAGGTCTACGAAGGTTATTTTACACGTAGAATTTGATAGTAGCAGCCATTTTCACAACCTGACACCATATATGGTCAAGGTCAGGTCACATAAGGTCAAAATTTGAAATTGATTCATCTAAATAAAAAAGCATGTCTCTAGACCAGTTCTGTCTCAGAAAAACAGTGGTGGCATTTATTTGTCTGTATCTGGTCAATAAAAGCCAAAAAAACGTAACTTAAAAAATGACGTCATGAGTTACTTATGCTTACGGAGCCATAAGTCAATTAAGATATTGCTTTGAAATTTGGTTTGGGTATCGCCCATACCTGGTTCACTCAGATATATTCCGTTTTTCATATCTTCAAGAAATAAAAAAATGTGAAAAGTTTTCTGGAAAATTTTATATTTGTATTTTTAGGAGTCAAAAACCCAAACTTTCGCAAATCTGAGATAGTAGTTTTGAAGAGAATGTCATTTCCTTTCTTTTGACGTTTTTCATTTACAATCTGCTTCAAAACTCGATTTTCTACGATTTGTAAAACATTTATCGTTTTTCGACCAAAAATGGCGTGACATGACGTCATTAAAACGTCATGATCTCCCAAAGTGCTACATCAATTTCATTGAACTTTTGTAAAAAGACGTATAATTAATGCAGCATAAGGTACTGTAAGTTGTACGTCGATACCTATCATAGGAGTTGGGCTGAGGGGCGGAGGCCTTCTCCCATTGGGCCGAGGGGCCCTTCGGGCCCCTCGACCCAATGGGGGGGGGGGGGGGGCACGTGCCCCCTGTGCCCCCCCCCTGGCTGCGCCCCTGTCACGTTCTTATCTTAATTTTATTCCGCCGCCTGCAGGCGAGCGCGACTGGGCTGGACGCGCGGCCGGCACGCCGCGCCCGTGCTCGGGAGGCGTAGCATTGTTCTCCATACAGTTAAGAATACAAACAAACGGACAAAATAGATGGCATTGCAGATATTGCTTAACATGCGGTTGGAGAACGGATATAGGCCGGAGTTGGAGTCGGAGACGATTTTTTGCAGGCCGGAGTCGGAGTTGCTAAAATTATGTCGACTCCGCAGCCCTACTTCCTTGTCCTCGGGACGGTACGCGCCATCTCCCCTTCCATCCCCTTCCCCATGACCACCTGACCCCAGGGCCCGAGGGAGTGAGGCGCAGTAATGAGTTTAGAGATCCTCTGTGAGAAGGCAGCACCAGTCGGATGACGGGAATGGCCAGAGGCTAACCACCAATCAGGTGACAGATGGCCGACATCGCCCCACCCATGAGACGAGGTGATAAAAGGGCGAACCCTGACCCGCCCCCCCCCCCCACAAAAAAAAAGAAAGAAAGAAGAACTCGCTCACTCTCACACTGTCGGACTCAGACTGGTGCCGCTGCTGAGGTCTGACGTGCCGCCGCCGGCGATTCTGCGCCGGCGGGCGGCGGTAGGCTGGTGAGTGGTGACATACTGGGCTCTAATGACATAAGTCGTCATTCGGTTCCCCGCCCCGGAGGGGAGTGGTTCTCCTCCCCACCCGCGGCGGCATATAGCTATTGGCTGGACTACGGGGTGGGCAAGAACAACTCCCCTCCCACCCCCCCCCCCAAAAAAAAATGACAAGTCGCTGCGCTGCCAATCCTGGCCCCTTCCTGCCCTGAATTTGCCAGACCCGGTGGTCATGGCCAAACAAAATTTTTCATTGTAAACATGAAAAATAAGGCTAACGAGATTTAAATTTACTCGTCTGCCCAAACTGGCTTCTTGGAATTAGAGTAGATTATATGATATCATGTAGTCCAGGCATTGGAAAATGTGTTAAATTAGGCTATCGCGGTGTATATTTGTTACTTGAAATTATGACGTAAAATTGGCTTCAATGACTATTGACGCCTTGTAATTGTGAGTATTTTTAGATGGAAATTTCGGTGAGAAATTGAGCTTTAAGTGTTTGTCTAGAATTATAAATAGTGATTGTTTTAAGACAATGAATGAATGACTTAAATTTATGGTGTTTAAAATGACGTAGGTTTGTTTCATTGTATTGACGACTTGTAATTACGTGCGGTTTTAGCTAGGAATTGTGATTTGGCATTGAGGAAGACATTTTCCCGTTCTGTACTTCTCCAGTAATTCTGATAAACTTGTGTAAATTCGTAAAACTGATGACTCAATGATGACGGTAGTCAAATTTGTTTGTTATTTGTTTCTGCTCTCGTGTGTTTAGTTTATAATAAACATTGCGCTTTTAGCAAGGTTGTTATTGGGAAGAAGGTGTGACGGAGCTGAGCTGGCTGTGGGACGAAGGACTGTATAAAGTAATGTCTGTATAGTTGTTGATAAATTATCGCATAGACAGAGATGTGGTAATTTTGTTTAGCGCACACTTCGTTCGCGAAAAAATAACTTCTTGCGAACAAAACAAATCGTATTTTTTTCCTCGTTCGTGTTTCATCCATTTTGTAGCATTTTGGTAGCAGGAGGGAAAGTGGCGCGTGCATATTTGGAAATGTCGAATACAAAATTCAGACCCATCATACTTAAACCCGCGCACTGCAGGGGGTTTGCGCCGAACACGAACTGCAGGGGGGAGAGGGTGATTTCCGCCCCCCCCCGTGAGATCTCGAAAACTGCGCTACGTAGCGACAAGCAGAAAACGGTATTTGATAGCTTGATACAAGTTGTATCGCAAGTATTTCAGTATTTTTTAGGTCAGGTCAAAATTGAGGTTACCAGAGGTCATCAAAGGTCACGTTTTCCAGTTTTTTCTTCCTGTTTTGGACTTCGCTCCAGAAATTCCCATATATCTCGGAAACTGTGCTAGTTAGAAAGAAACGGAAACAATCAAACGCCAGCCAGTGAAATTTTCAATCGACAAGGTGCCCTCAAATTTGATCTCAGGTCAATATTTGAGGCTCCAGAGGTAAAAAATAAAAATAAATGCTGTTTTTTTTGCAAAATCGTTTTTCGCTATTAACTTTTTACTTAAAGGAAATAGTTCACCTTCGGAATTTTTTTCAGAACACGATTTTATTATATTTTGTAATACAGTTTCTTTTTTTCTTTTTAAAAATGGTCCTACATCGCGCCAATTCAGGACAGAAGGTTGTAAATTATTGCTTTTATGGTGTGCGTTATTGGTCTGCGCATGCTCCATGGCAGTGCTGGCACTTTCAGACGGTACGGTACATCATATATGCGCCGTATTCCTTCGCCAACAAGTCAAATATCTTCGGCTGGAGAGTCTTTTCAGCCAAGAAAAGTTCCAGATAAGGATTTCTCAACACAGGCTACAAAACTGCTATTTCAGTTCAAAACCCATGTTGAAGGTGAACTATTTCCTTTAAAGGAAATAGCTCACCTTGGAAATTTTGTACCCAACACGATTTGATTATATTTTGTAATACAATTTATTTTTATATTGTCAAAAATGGCCTTATATCGCGCCGATTCAGGACAGAAGGTCGTAAATTTGTATTGTTTATCAAAACTATATGTATACTCTCTGAGTCAGAGTCCTGACGTCACCGGTCACGCGAATGTAAACAGCCAGTTCAGCCAATCAGATTCGAAAGTAGTCGCGTAAAGATAGACTCGCATTGGAGATGTGCCAACCGGCGGCCGGCGATTCGCTTGCTAGCACCAGCTGCAAGCTGATTGGCTGATGGTATAGCCTCTGCCCGGGCTAGAACCAGTACAACATTCTTTCGCCAGTACCGTATTCCTTCGCCACAAACTCAAATTGTTTCGGCTGGAGAGTCTCTTCAGTCAAGAAAACTTGCAGATAGGGGTTTCCCAACACGGGCTACAAAACTGCTATCTCAGTTTAAAACTAATGTTGAAGGTGAACTATTTCCTTTAATAAAGATAACGAAAAACTGTTTACGCCAATGTGTTAATCTCGTCACGGCGCTTTGAATGATATACATGGTGATCTTGTTAAGTCAACTTAATTTTTTTTTTACCTCAGGTCGAGGTCAAGTGGTGACCCAAGTAGGGCATGTTGCATATGTGAAGACGTGTCTCGACGAAACAAACACATTGCTGTCTGTTTTACTTCTCTATCTTCATTATGTCGGGAGTTATTGACAACAAAGTGATGGTGACCTCGCATGACCTCAAATGACCCCATAGGGGTCACTGAACAAAACTTACACTTGGATCATCAAGAGTATCCTATAATAACATGACCCAGAAGTAATTGGACTAATATCATGCATATCCTTGAAATAGGAAACATTTGCATATTTCCCCATTGACTTATTATGGGGAGGTTACGAAATTGACCTGACCTTAGGTCACCGATATCGAAATTCTGAGATATACGAATTGTAAGTAGGGGAGGGCGGGGGAGCACCTCCCATGGGGCAATACCGCCCACCCTCTGATCTCGTTTAATATAAACCGTAGATGATCAGCTGATTGTCCTCTTGGTCGGCGATACGCCAGCGTCCGGACGCGGAAGGTGAGCTCTGTCATTAAGCTATTATGTACATGATAAAACATGATTTCGTTTGCATATGACTTTGTTGTGATTTTATTGGTTCACTAAAGGAAATAGTTCACCTTCGGGAAATTTTTCAGAACACGATTTTATTATATTTTTTAATACAGTTTCTTTTTTATTTTCAAAAATGGTCCTACATCGCGCCAATTTAGGACAGAAGGTCGTAAATTATTAATGTTATGGTGTGCATTATTGGTCTGCGCATGCTCCATGGCAGTGCTGGCACTTTCAGACGGTACGGTACATCATATATGCGCCGTATTCCTTCGCCAAAAAGTCAAATATCTTCGGCTTGAGTCTTTTCAGCCAATACAAGTTCCAGATAAGGATTTCTCAACACGGGCTACAAAACTGCTATTTCAGTTCAAAACACATGTTGAAGGTGAACTGTTTCCTTTAAATTCATCTGTGTGTCGCTGAAAGAGGTTGAAACTCCAAAAAAACGCTTACTTACGTATACGTCTATTATCAATTAAAGGTATTGTTTGCTATCAATAACTTCTATTGCCATATATTACATCTTTATTTATTGAATTAAACGCCAGCAAATATACGAAGTAGTAGTCAAAGTAGTGTATTTGCAGTACATGTACAAAGTAGTGTATTTGCATTTGGAAGCGATCATATTAAATTATATTACGAAGTAGTAGTCGAAGTAGTGTATATTTCAGTACTGTAGTAGCATTTGGAAGCGGTCAGCGGTCGTTCCGACATTAACCCCAAGCCCATTTAACCCCTTTACGCCCAGAATATTGAAAAATTATAAATAAAAACGTTGTAGCTAAGGCTTGTAGCTATCTGTTCCAGAAGTCAGATTTAAAATATGTACCATAGGTTACGAGCCAGCCTCGTCTGAAAATCATCGATTTAACATGAGAACCCTAAGGTGTAGTAGGTTTTTAACGCCCAAACGCCCGAGTGCTGCCAACTATTAAGCTCAGGCTCCACTGTGCACTTTTGCGTGATGCATTTTTTCGATTTATCGTTTTATCGTGTCGCTTTTACATGTTTACACTTTCTAGCTTTTGCACTTTCTAGCTTTTGCGCTTTATCGTTTCCTCAAGCATTTACACATGTTTCACGTGACACACTTCGTTAGGGAACTTCCGAGACGGGTTGAACTGTCAATCGGATTATCACAATATTTTTGTTTCACCGCGATATTGTGATCCAAGATAAAGTTGTCTTACATGAAACCCGCACTATATTGTAGTTTTGACGTTTTGTCTCACCCTTCCTCAACTATACTGCTTATTTCCCACGCCGGTGCCTGTCGCATCGGTGGCCGAGAGGTTATAGGCGCTGATCAAAATGGTATGGTTATCCGAAGATTACGGGTTCCAAGCCCTGTCATGCGGCTTTTTCGCCGTATCATTTTTTCTCTAATAAAAGACGTGGCGAAGCACAAACGGATGTAATTTCCCAGGAAAAACTTGCATACAAAACGTCAACAATCGTTCTTCCGCTGCGCACAAAGCTTAATTGAATAGGTATGTATCAATATATGAGCGTGGTAAATACCTGTTGTGTGTACGGCAGAGCTTGGTTAGATTCCAACAATCATACGAATATGTAGGTATGCATCGTAAGCGAGTCAAAGCGACTCCACTGATGATTTGCAGTTTGCACGCTGGCTAAACCGCGGGCTTCAATTTGTTCCTTTACAAGCAACCTCTTGCTTCTCCGCAGCTCATTGAATGGCTATTAGGGAAGCACAGATCACTTTTAAATTCCCCAGCTTCCTCCCACTTGTGACTTGAACTCCTAACATGCATGAAATTAAGTTGAAGCCGCTTGAAACACACACAAGTTGAAACCGCTTGACACTGCCACAACGGAACCAACCGCCCGACACACGCAAAGATGGCCATCGGAATATTTTGTTTACATTACGCAACGGCGAGTTCAGAAGCTCAGCTTTCTTTGCAAACGCAAGGTGGCAGGAGTAGTTTAAAGGGAAATAATGACCTTTTGATTTTGTTAGCAACAATTTCTTAGGCTCCCGTTATATTTTTAAAATTATTTTATTTAAATTTAAGAATTAAATAAAATTATTCCCAAATTCAAAGTTGTAAGTTTGGAAGAAATACAAAACAAGTACCTTGTGTACATCATGAAGGTCATTGACAAATTCGTCCTTCCCTACCATTGTTAACATCGAGTGCGGCATTTGTGGAGCCTCTGTGACATTTCCGATCAAACTGAGCGCTGCTCGGACACTTGCTAGTAGCGCTTTCGTTCTCCATGGCAACCAGGCGTCAGCCAATCAAAAGCCAGAAAGGGAATACGTTCTGGCTTTTCATTGGCTCACGCCTGGTTGCCATGGAGAACGAAAGCGCTACTAGCTTGCGTTCGAGCAGCGCTCTGATCCGTGAAGCAATCCGTGAAGCATCCGTGATGCATGACTATCAGTATAAGTCATGAATAACAACAACATGCAAACTATACCAACTCGAATCAAATAAGAGCGGAATGAATTGAACCCCAGGCAAGCTAGTATTCGCAAAGCACTCGGCACTGCGCCACAATGGCAAAAGGTGAGGGAAATGCATATTGGATACAATATTATTACGTCACAAGTTTCTGAAGTGTCAACTACTATGAAATATAGTGATAAAATACCTTTAATAATGATTAACAAGAAAATTCAAACTTAAAAACAATCATTTGAATAAGTCTTTAATTAGCTTTCAACTCGAAATCAGATATATTTTGCAATGCTACACAAGAATGGCACCAATGACGTCATTAACAAAGCCTGCTACGGGACTTGGGTATACTAATCAGGAACAACTCGCCAAGTGCGCCGAGATGGTTAAGTGCGCCGAGAAGCATGACAATGACTTTGTAAACAAATCGCCGACGCTAAATAGGTCGCCGTCGATGTGCATCGATGAGCTTCTGATTTAATTGCCAGTTTTGTGTTATTGTTCGTTAGTTTTTTTGGGAAAAATTATTATTTTGCATGATAAAATAAAACATAGTGTTATATACAGCCACAGACAAACTATACACAACTCCTAATGTTGAAAACAAATGAATCTAATTGCAAAAATTGAGGGTCGCAACCACTAACTATGCCGCGTTGATGTGCATTGATGAGCTTCCGATTTTATTGCCACTTTTTCCAATCGCTGTTAGTTTTAGAAGATCGCCGGGCATATAATCACAACAAGCAGAACGCACAATATATTTTCCACTCCATTGCGTAAAAAAATAATACGGGAAAAGCCCGCAGTTTGATGAGGACCAAAAGTACTTGACAAAAGGTCAGAAATAGTGCAAGTACCGGTCGTTAAAAGTGTGGAACGCTTATCAACTTTAACTTGAAATATCTTTCGGTAGGAAAGTTTTCATGCAAAATGTGATGAATTTACAATATATTTTGATCTCGTCTGGCGATTTCAAGTGCTAACTCCATTTTAGTGGAAAAAGGTCATTATTTCCCTTTAAATACGGCAAGTAGCTTCTTTGCAAATATTCGCCTGAAACACAGCCACAAATCACTTGAAAGCAGTGGCGTATTTAGAAATCAGCCAAGGGGGGGCCACATGCTTTTGGAGCACAATTCATGTTTTGAGTCTTGTCTTACCAGGGGCGTCGCCACGGGGGGGGGGGCAAGTTCGCTCGGAAAGTGATGCAAAAAAAAAATCACCAAATGCAGGGACCGGCACCACCACCGCCACCACACAAAATTTGGTTGGCACCGCACAAAGCCCGGCCAACATCTGGCAGCACCGCACCAGGTCCGGCAGCCTGCCCGCATATCTACTTTATTCTAGCCTTAAACTCTTAAAATAGGAATAGACAGAAAAGAAAAAGCATGCTTGATGGCATAGCACATGTCCAAATGAGAAGGTTATCAATGGATGATTTGTGGATTGCTAATGGATTGCTATAATTTAAAGTCCCATTGTAATATTCAAAGAGGTATAGGTAGACAATGCTTATTTTGTTCAAGAACCATATAGATAATACGTATAAAACCGCTTGAATTATCAGTTTAAAAACTTTGTCCTGGTTATCTTGAAATTTACACACAAATGGAGTCCGTGCCGAATGGACGCATCATATTCTGGAGTGTGACTTCGGTGCCAAGGGGGGGGGGGGCCATGGCCCCCATGGCCCCTCCTTAAATACGCCACTGCTTGAAAGGTGGCATGATGAGCACAGCAAACTTCAAAAGTGCAAACACTTTCAACTGATCAAACATTTGCTCGTTTTTATCCTTTCTCATTTTTTGGTTTTTGCGTGTTGATTAGACGTTTTTTGGTTACACTTTTGCACTTTTCCTTTTCGATTTTGAGGTTTACCGTACCGATTACGCACTTTTTCATGTATTCACTTTCTCATTTCGTTCAGTGGAGCCTGCACTGTATATTAACACGTAGTTAACATTTTTATGAACGTGAGAAAACGCAAAGTCGACCTGATAAAACGTAAAAGCGAAGCGATAAATTGCAAAAGCGCGCAGTGGAGCCCGGCAGTAACGGTCGCAACAAATAGTCAATTTCATGGAAACCCTGAATGTTTTCCAAAGCCACTCAACTACATGACCATCTACGAGTCACTGCGAGTTGTCATTCTTGGTCAAACAACCACCAGTGAGCTGCGATATCAACAAAACAGTGCGCAACTGTTGTCGGACGCTCATGGAAACCCTGAAACCCTGAATCGTTCGGCTTTGGAAAACATTCAGGGTTTCCATGAAATTGACTATTTGTTGCATTTATGTCGAAGTTCTTTTGCGGTTGCTCCCGAGCAACCGCGAGAGCCACAGAAAGTATGACGTCACACCTCCGGACCCAGAGGCCTGTTCGGCATCTAAGAATATTATTGGTGACGCCACACCTTAGGTGACGTCATGACACTTTTGAAGACGTCATAGATAGTCCGAATATTCTGAGGACAATTTAATTTGCAATGAAGAAGTGGCCTATAAAAAAATTGCAGCAGCCTTTCTATAAGCTTTCTGATTCCTGTTTTCTTTATTGTAGCTATCGTGCAATCCCGCGTTGTGACGCCTGAAATACGTGCCTTTGAATTGTTTATGATAATTGACTTATATATTGTGATCGGGATGGAAGCCGGAAGGTAAGCGAAGAGGGATTCCTCAATGCTTTGATTTAATCAACAATGCTCTCATGGAAGACCAAGGAAGTAGCGATGATGACGTTGTCATGAATCACGTCAACGAAGACCGTGATCATCAGCCGATGAGGTGAATTGCTTCATCTTCATTTTCTCAAAATCCACCAGTTACCGCGATATGTGCCCGCTTATTTTGTCGCCGGCGCCAATATCGTCGAAATTGTATTCCAAATCGGGCACATCCACGAATTTTTGGCTTAGACATTCTGAGAAGCATGACGGAAGATGACGTCATAGTTTCTGATGTCTTTTTTTGGGGGTGGGGGGTGGGAGGGGAGTTGTTCTCGCCCACCCCGTAGTCCAGCCTATAGCTATATGCCGCCGCGGGTGGGGAGAACCACTCCCCTCCGGGGCGGGGAACCGAATGACTTGCGCCAGTAGCCAGACTCGAACCCGGAACCCTTGGATTCCAAGTACTTTAGCCAAGCTAAGTAGCTGTTGGATAGCTCTGTTGTTTTGTGTATTTTTTTAGCAACCACATTATATTTAGATATAAGGATTAGATATTTAGTTTTGTGGATCGTTTAAGTATTATTTTTAAGCATTCATAGTTAGCTGTTACCTCTTACTTGCTTTTTAAAGGACTTTTGATTCTAGCTTGTGTGCGCCAAAATTGTCTTAGTCTTATTTTTGTGTTATTAGTTGCAGGGTTGGATAAGTAGATATTTTAGAAAATTAGGGATAATTAAGGTGTATTTAGTATTCAGTTTATTTAAGGATTAGATATTTAGTCTAGTATTAGGTGCACTCATAGCTGATTTGTGTTACTAGCTTTACCTAGATCTAGTTAAGGTTTAGAAGAAGAAAAAACAAACACAAAAAAAACAAAAAAAGTTAAGTTAAGTTAGTAAAGTATTGAAAAGTGCATAGTACCTAAGTTATATACCTAAGTTACTAGTGTATTCAAATGAGCATGACTAGGATGCAGGCGAAGGTAGCAGAGCTAGAGGCCCTCCAGGCTAGAGTAGCTGAGCTTGAGGCGCAGTTAAGTAAGTGTAGGTGTAGAGATGAGCCGCAAGAGGGTGTAGCTCCTGACCAAGGAACGTATGCGCAGATTGTGGTTAGGGGGTCAGAAAAGGAGCCTACAGGATCAGGGACCAGTGGTAGTTCTGATAGGGGCATAAGGGAGGAGGATAAGGCAAAGGTGGATAGTGCGGCTGGGGTTTGGAAGTGTGTTGGAGGGTCACGTTTCTGGAGACCCAACATTGTGGAAAGTAATGCTAGGGCCACAGACAGTAAGGATGAGGAGGGGTGCTGGGTAATGGAGGGTGGTAGCAGAATCTGGAGGAGGAAGAGGGAAGGGGATCAGGAGGGATGGACAAAAGTTCAGGGTAGAGTCAGGCAGTACAGCCCCAGGGAACATCAGCAGGTTACACTAGCAAATAGGTTCAGTGCGTTAGAGTCAGCAGCTGAAAGTGACAAGGTACAGATTCAGCATTTAGTGGTTGGGGACTCAAGGGTAAGGCCCTTAAGGCGAACATTCTGTGGGAAGAGGGACAAATGTATAGTTAAACCGGGGGCCAAAGTAGTTGATATGGGCCCTGTCATTGAGGCAGAACTGGGTAGGAGTAGCCCGGAGACAATTATAATACAGGTGGGGGTGAACAACATAGGACCTAGGCAGAGTGTGAGAATAGTAGCGGAGTATCGGAGCCTGCTGCAGAGGTTGAAGGAGTCCAGGAAACCAGTCATTGTGACTGGCATCCTCCCTCGCTGTGGAGCCAGTGAGGAGTGGTACTCGAGAGCTCTGTCTGTGAACAGCTCAGTTCAGAACTTATGTTCAGCTATGGGGCTTAGTTATGTAGACTTATGGGATCAGTTCTATGAGTGGCATAGGTACTATATGAAGGATGGGCTTCACTTATCGGATGAGGGGGCAAGGGCTTTGGGAGATGCCTACAGAAGTGTCATTCAGGGAAACTAGGTAGGAGGGGGGTTCAGGGACGCTAGTACTAGGGCATCAAGAAGTAAGCATTGGTAGAAGTTCATGTCAGAATAGGACAGTAGATCATAATTCCCTCAGAATTAGTAGAGTCAGCTCAAAGTATAAGATCACATGTGTGTTGCTGAATGCCCAAAGTATTAGGTCTAAATTTGATGAGTTTGAGTGTTATGTTGCCCTTGAAAAGCCTGATATCATTTGTGTAACCGAGACATGGGTTAGTGAGGGGTATAATAGGGATAGGCTACAGGATTTCGAGTTACAAGGGTATAACATGTTCTCATACTGCAGAGAATCACGGCAGGGAGGCGGAGTGTTTGTATATGTAAATAGCTTGTACTGCACTACTAGAGTTGATGATTCTAGTAAAGTAAAAGAAGTAGAATCAATCTGGCTTGACATTAAAATTGGTACAGGAAACAGAGGAAGGTTGAGGATAGGTGCATTTTACAGACCAGGGAATCTTCCAAGGAACTCCCAAGCTGAAACAGACCAAGATATTTGTGAGGAAATACGTAGGAACTTTCGGGCTCAGTGTCTTATTATGGGAGATTTTAACTTAAGAGGATACGAAAGTATAGCAGAGGAAACAAATGAGTGTAGGTTGTATAGGCAAATCTTTGAAGAGGAGCTTTTCATGCATCAGTTTGTAACAGAGCCAACCAGACATTGCTCCATTCTAGACCTTGTATTCTCAGACAACAGTGATCTAGTTAGTGACATAAGTATTTGTGCAGGTCTAGGAACCAGTGATCACAATATGGTTAAATTCAATATCTCATCAGAAATGAAGCCCAAAGATAACCTTATTATGGTTCCAAACTTCAGCCGGGCTGATTTTGATGGTATTAGAAATGACCTCGCACAGATAAAATGGAACGTTGAGTTGGCAGGTTTAGATGCATGTGAGGCCTGGAATGTTTTCAAAGCTAGATTAAGCCAAATTCAAAATCGGCATATACCCCTCAGGCACAAACGTAACAGAACCAAGGGCAATCCAGTTTGGCTTACCCCAGAAGTAAGGAGTGCTATACAAGCTAAAAGAAGTGCATTTGGCATTTTGAAGGGATCTTCACTAGATATAAATCAGAAGGCCTACCAGAATGCAAGAAATTCAGTTAAGAAAAAGGTCAGAGCAGCTAAAAGGGCAAAGGAACTTGATTTAGCTAGACATTGTAATGCAGATAGTAAGAAGTTCTTCAGTTTTTATAAGTTAAGTACAGTTTCCAAAAATATAGGTCCATTTAAGGTAGATGATGTGTTAGTTAGCAAGGACAGTGAAATGGTTGAAGTGCTTAATGATCAGTTTCAATCTGTCTTTACTATCGAGGACCAGAGTAGTATTGCAGCACTTCAGCCTGAGCTAGAGACAGAGGAGACTATAGGAGAGCTAGGTGGCATAAGTAGTGAACTTGTTCTAGAATATCTAAAGAAAGTAAGGCCTAACAAGGCAGAAGGACCTGATGAAATCCATGCTAGACTTTTAAGAGAATCTGAAAGGGAGTTGTCGGTTCCATTAGCCATAATATTTTCTAAATCACTTGCAGATAGTAAAATTCCACTTGATTGGAAAAGAGCAAATGTTGTTCCTATTCATAAAAAGGGAGATAGGAGTAAAGAGGAAAACTATAGACCAGTTAGTCTGACCTCATTAGTCTGCAAGGTGCTTGAATCAATCATCAAAGATAAGATTGTTGAATTCTTGGAGCAAAATGAACTCATCAAAGATACACAGCATGGCTTTAGGAAGGGCCGTTCTTGTTTAACTAATCTTCTGGAGTTTTTGGATGTTGCAACAGATAGCGTTGATCAGGGTAAACAGCTAGATGTAGCTTTTCTTGATTTCAGTAAAGCATTTGACAAAGTCCCCCATACAAGACTGGGGTTGCAACTTAAAATTCATGGGATCAGGGGCAAGATTCTGGATTGGATAGAAACGTGGCTTTCAGGACGCCAGCAAAGGGTTATATTGAATGGGTGCCAATCACAATGGAAGGAGGTTCTCAGTGGGGTTCCACAGGGCTCAGTCCTGGGCCCATTGCTTTTTATAATATTTGTGAATGCAATTGAGAACAGTATAGACAGCAAAGTCTTGAAATTTGCAGACGATCTAAAAGTTGTCAGGATTATTAGAGGAAAACATGATCAGGATGTTTTTCAATCAGATCTGGACAAGCTAGTTGAGTGGTCTGAAGCATGGCAGATGAAATTCAATTTGAGTAAATGTAAGATTATGCACGCTGGACGGGTTAGCAGTAAACATAGGTATGAAATGGGTGGGCAGAAAATGGAGCAGATTGAAAAGGAAAGAGATTTAGGTGTCGTGGTAAACAATAGACTATCAGCGTCAGACCAGGTTGTAGAAGCTAGGAAAAAGGCACTTAGAATGCTAGGGGCCATTAACAGAAATGTTTCCTACAAGAGTGAAAAGGTAATAACAAAACTGTATTGTGCATACGTTAGACCACATTTGGAGTATTGTGTACAAGCCTGGTCTCCAACATATGAGAAAGATTGCTGGTTGTTAGAAAGAGTTCAAAAAAGGGCAACAAAAATGATTAATTGTCTTGGTAGTTTACCTTATGAAGATAGATTAAGGAAATTGGGTATGTTTTCACTTAGATATAGAAGGCTAAGAGGAGATCTAATTGAAGTCTTCAAATTTGTAAATAGTCAGCATTCTGGATATTTAAAGGGTATGTTTGAGTTCAATAGGGAGAATCGAGGTAGAGGTCATCAGCATAAACTCATTATGAAACAAAGTAGGACTAGGCTACGACAGTCATTTTTCAGTAGAAGGGTTGTAGGACATTGGAATATGCTACCAGGGGATGTCGCTGATGCAGTGACACTTGCTTCCTTCAAAATTAGATTAGATAAATACTTTACAGAGAAGGGATTAGTTCATAAATACTCGTGGGATTAGCCTTCTTTTATGCAGGTAGAGTAAGGTGATTTGAAGGGGTGAGACTGGTGGAGGGGGGGGGGGGGATGGGGGGGGGGGGTGCAACCTCGGATGGGCCCAAGAGGCTCTTTGTTGCACTTTTCTTTTATGTCTTTATGTCTTTAAGTCTAACGTTCTACCAACTGAGCCACCCGGCCCCCCTTTCTGACGTCATTCGCCAGTTAGCCTCCGCCGAGGTTCAGTGCGCCTTACTGCGCATGCGCAGTCGAATATTCTTAGATGCAGAACAGGCCTAAGTTCTCTGTGATTGGCGGAAGATTTAGCTCCGCTCTTTTGGCCGCGGGAGCCGCGGGGGCCGCAACGACTTGAACAGCACTCTGGTTGGCTCGTTCCTACGTCAGCATTTCCTCACTAGATTCTAGGTTTTATTCCACATGTTTTTAGTTTACTCCCAGTGCAACAAAATGTATCAATTATATTCTTACAAAAAAACAGATAAATGCTGGCGTAATGAATTCAAAAAGTGAAATAATGAAATAATAAAAAACTAAATTTCGATTTGATTTTAATTGTTGCAAAATAGTGAGGCAGACATTTAATATTTCGAACATTATAGTGCATACTACGAAATCAACCATGTTTGCCAGATGTTAAATTAGTTGAGTCGCGGTGGTTGCCATGGTAACACAAATCTGCATGGCACCTCCGCTTCCGCGGGTGCGCTGATTGGCGGTATTGACGCACCGTCAATAAAGGCGAAATCTGACGCTTATTGCAGTCAGATAAGCTGAAAGTGACCCCTATTGGAAGGCGTGCAGGGTTCCATAAAACAATTTCTTGGGCACAAATTTGACTCCATTTTGCCAAAACGACCCCAGATATGAACAGGCAAGGCCTTTGGCATCACAGTTATGTATCATCTGCTGAACGAACTATTTTAGAAATGCTTGAAATTGCGACCCGAATACCACCTATTTTCCCGTAGCCCAACATGCTAAAGCGGAGTAAAGCCGCCTCGCTGTAGAATTGGTGACGTCGCGGCTTAAGTGTTGCCAGGCAAATTGACTGGGGCTGGCACTGTCTTCTGATGCGTCGCTGTGTTGTTGTCATGGCAACATGCGGGACAAGGCCCTAGATACTAGGTATACCCGTCGTCCGGGGTAGGCAGCGAATGGGAGTGACGTCACACGCTCCCTATTCAAATAGTGTTAAATTGGCCTACTTTCACGTCCTACCATTTGAATACCTTAGGCGCCAGCGGGATGAATTAAGCACTACATGATAGATTGAAATGTTGTTCGGTCATTTTCTCCTAAATTGCAAGAGCGAGCCGCTAGGCGATGTCAAACCAAGGTATGCAAAAAGTGGGCGGTACATGCCCATCAGGGGCGGATACAGGGGGGGGGGGCGGCCGCCCCCCCCCCCCTGCGGGCGCATACTGGGGGCGGATGGGTGGCGCCTCCCCCCCCCCTCGCGCCCACATCCGCGCCAAAGGCGCGGAAGGGCCTCGTAAGCAGATAAATTTCCGCACCGAAGGCGCGGAAATAGACATGCTTACGGGGTTTGATATCTGCCATTTGCTGCACTCAGATCAGGAATCGCCCTCAGGCTAGGTGCCGCCCCTGGTCAGGTGCCGCCTTCAGGTCATGTGCCGCCTTCAGGTCATGTGCCGCCCTCAAGTCATGTGCTGCCCTCAGGTCATGTGTCGCCCTCAGGCCAGATGCCGCCCCCTGGCCGGATGCCACCTTCAAGCCAGGTGCCGCTCTCAAGCCAGGTGCCGTCCTCAGGCCAGGTCCCGTCCTCAGGTTCACGTACCGCGTTCTGGCGGGGCACCGCCCTCAGGTCAGATGCCGTTACCTAGCCATGTGCCGCCCTATGGCCAGGTGACGGCACCCCTCCGGCCAGTGAGGACGCCCCTCCGGCCAGTGACGGCGCCCCTCCGGCCAGTGACGGCGCCCCTCCGGCTAATGACGGCGCCCCTCTGGCCAGTGACGGCGCCCCTCTGGCTAGTGACGGCGCCCCTCTGGCTAGTGACGGCGCCCCTCTGACTAGTGACGGCCTCTCCCCGGCCAGTGACGGCGCCCCACCGGCAAATGACGGCGCCCCTCCGGCCAGTGACTGCACCCCTCCAGCCAATGACGGCACCCCTCCGGCCAGTGACGGCGCCCCACCAGCAAATGACGGCGACCTTCCGGTCAGTGACTGCGCCCGTCCGTCTAATGACGGCGCCCATCTGGCCAGTGACGGCGCCCCTCCGGCTAATGACGGTCCCCTCTAGCTAGTGACAGCGCCACTTCGGCTAATGACGGCGCCCATCTGGCCAGTGATGGCACTCCTCCGGCCAGTGACGGCACTCTTGCGGCCAGTGACGATGCCCCATCGGCCAGTTACGGTGCCCCTTCGGCCAATGACGGTGTCCCTCTAGAGCCAATGGCGGCACCCTTCCGGCCAGTAACGGCGCCCCTCCGGCCAGTGACCGCCGGAGGTGCGAGGCTCTCTCAGGCCTCGACAATTGCCCTCTCAGACCACCCTGGGACCCGCTCAGGCATGGCATGGGTTCTATCAGGCCTAGAAATCATCTAAGGGCCCCTCATACCGCACGAGGGCCCCTCAGGTCGACAGGGGGGCCCCTCAAGCCGACCGAGCTCTCTTTCAGGCCGATCGAGGTCCTCTCAAGCCGACCGAGGACCGATCAGGTTGACTGTGGGCCCATCAGACCGACCAAGATCCCCTTGGGGGCGCCGGAGGATCCCCTCAACCCGACCGTGGGCCCCTCACGCCAACCAAAGGCCCCTCAGACGGAACATAAGGGCCCTCAGGCTGACAAAGGGTCTCCGCAGGCTAACAAAGGGCTCCCTGAGACCCTCAGAGCCCCTCAGACCGAGTGATGGCCCTGAAGCCGACCCTTTGTTAATTTCTACGCACGCCACTGAGTGTCACTCATAGGAGACAAGAATAACAATAGTTTCTGTGATGCCATTCCTTCAATTGAGGTAGAATGAGTTTATCACTCCGGACGAGGCTGTCCTAAGTGACTTTCCCGCAAAAAAAACTGCATGCCGAGACGGGGAAGCTCCTGGACTTACGGGGCGCACGGTCTATCCTCGTGCTGTCAGCTAAAGTTGAGTGCATGTTTGTATTTGGTTCAAACCTTACGTTTGAATGCGTTTCGCGCCGACACCATGGTGTCGGCGCCCTTCGCTGAGCAGAGCTGTTTGCATGGACCATATCCGATCGCGCAATATTTGCTGACAGGCGGAATTTAAAGTCGAAGGATTTACGTGTCACAAACTTTCGGCACGGTCCTCCCCGCGCATTGACTTCATCTTACTCATGTCGCTGCCACCGACGCAGGTCATCCCAGTCAAGGGTAAATAGGACGAGTTAGCACGAGTCGCGGCGCCAGCCCCATGCATCAACTCGAACATCTCTCCCTGCCAACTCTTCTTGGTGCAAGAAGAAGTCAGGCGGGCGCGATTGTCAAATACGCTACGGGGAAGGACTTCAACTAGCATGGGCGGATCCAGGGGGGAGGGGGCACGGGGCCATGCCCCCCCCCCCCCTAAACCACCTGAAATCGGGCAATTTGGACACATTTCCTGATATAATATAAAATATAAGCAACTTTTACTAAGTAAAGTTTGTTTTAAATCAGTTGTCGATGCACAAGCAAGCGAAATCCGATGAGTTTTCAGAATTGTGTGTGACTTTTTTGGATTTGTCTCCCCCACAAACTGACCCAAACCACCCATCCTGGATCCGCTCCCGTCAACAAGCACCGCAACGACGTGGCTACGATGTAATTTGGACGAGAGGCGCCTCTTCGTCCGTGGAAGATGGAAGCGTCGGCATCTGATGGAAGTGGTAGACAATAATGTCTACCACTTCCATCAGAGATAGATTCAGGCAGATATAGAGCTAGGTAGATTTTGACAGGCCAGAGAGGAGAGAGAGAGGGGGAGGTATATTTCGGCAGGCCAGAGAGAGGTGAGTGACCTAGCCGTGACAGAATTAGTCACATCCATGATCGCACTCGAATATACGTGCTACTGACGAAAATGCGTGCTACTGACGGACGGCATATACCTACATGTGAGAATGCTATACAAATAAATTCAGTATCATTTTTTTTAAAATACATCTATAATTTTGTTTTTTCGAAGTGACAAACTGCAAACGAGTAAGCGTAAGATAATTTGTTTAAACAAAATGCAGGAAATGTATGTTATTAATTAACATTTAACGCCCCTCTAGACCCATGGTGTCCCCTTTGACGGCGAAAATGCCGCCCCCTGGGTCAACCGCCCACCCCATTCGGAAAAATCATAGATCCACCCCTGTGCATATTTGAAAAAACGCCCCAATTTCCCGATAAAAAAATGCGCCCCTGTTCCCCGGAAAAAATGCGCCCCTGTTCCCCGAAAAATGCGCCCCTATGCCCTGCCGCCCCCCCCCCCTTTGAAAAAAAAATTCCTGGATCCGCCCCTGATGCCCATATATGGTCAAGGCCCGCCCCCCTGTACACAAACATGGCGGCCGCGCCGGTCTCGAACGCTCCCGATTCGGCCACCCCATTGGTGGAATCTGTAACTGTGACGTCATTGAACAGGGTGGACACGTTACGGAGATAGGCAGGACACCCCCTTGCATGCGGGGTAGCGCCGCCCGCCCTGGCGGGGTTACCCCGGGTTGCCCCGGGGTAGGCGGTGCATAAGTACAAAGTGCACTTTTTGAATTTGTAATAGAGAGGCGTTCTTGCGTTAGTCGCATACTTTGGTTACACCGAATCATTTTTTTAGCTGCAGACACCAGGAGAGCGGCTGAGCAGGGGAACACCTGCAGATCACCTGGTCCGGTTCACCGGATCACACGTGGATTCGTTGGAATGTCTGGTTAAATCTAGCTCGTTCGAACTTTAACTATCTCAGCTAAAGATTGTGACAGCACCTGGCATTCATGAAACGTAATACCACTGGAACAGTCATCAGGATAACCATATAATTGCGTGATATCCTAGGTGGACAGCATTACGCCGGGGGCAGGGTTACCCCTAAAATGTAAGCTTTTTGAAAAATGCTCACAATGTTAACATCCTTTGGAATTTGTCTTATTTTTTAGTTCAAAACGGTAGCAAATTGTTCATATATTGTACTGAAATATAGAGTTCACTGAAACTACTGCTACATTCCTTCTGAGACACATGAGAGCTTAGGGGGTCGGGGTTACCCCGTCCTCCCCTACTTATGCTCTCATGACATCCTGTAAGTTTCAAACTGTACGGTGAGAAACTCTGGCTTTGGCACAACTGCAAACATTTTTGGAGGTGGGGTCACTTGACCTGGTCTGGTGACCTGACCTGAGATGACCAGAGGTTATTTTTTTTGCAAAGTGTGCGCAATTGATGTCCTAACAGGTGTCAAAACCCGGCGGCGCGCAGCGCCGCCGTTTTTTCGCTATCTGCGAAAAGCCTGAGGGGGGGGGGGGGGGGGGGGGGGGAATCAACCCCCGCCCCCTGCAGTGCGCGGGTTAAAGGGAGATAATTCACCCTTTTCCACAAAAATGGAGTTAGCACTTGAAATCGATAGATCAGGACAAAATATGATGTAAATTCATCACATTTCGCATATAAACATTCCTACCGAAAGATATTGGCAATTTCCTACCGATAAGCGATCCACGCTTATATCGGTCGGTACTCACCAAGTACTCGCTAACGAATTCAGTAAATTAGCCTCCCTACGCATTGTTATGTATCATGAAGGTATGCAATATGTTTCATGGACTCTATCTTTTGCGAATATGTGCCAATTTTTTATGAACAATCAACAATCATTTAAAAAAGTGCATTGACATCGGCAGTTTAGCTTGGCACCGGCTGGCCGGTGCCAAGCTAAACTACAGCGACCTATTTAGTGTCGACGATTTGTTTACAAGTGCCCATTCAACAACGTTGAACAGATTGATGCAAAAGCGTTGCAACATGCAACAAATGTTGCGCTTTCCAATAGTGGAGGGAAATACCGATCATTAACTTTCCCAAACTTCCAAATTTGAATTAGGAAATAATTGTATTTAATTCTTAAATTTAGATAACAACATTTTAATACCATAACATTTTAATACCTAAATAAATTGTTGCTAACAAAATCAAAAGGTGATTATCTCCTTTTTTTCCTTTTTTGGGAGATGGTCACCTTTTTATTTTGTTAGCAACAATTTATTTGGCTACCGTTATGGTATTAAAATGTTATCTAAATTTAAGAATTAAATACAATGATTCCCTTATTCAAAGTTGGAAGTTTGGGAAAATTAATGATCGGTATTTTCCCTCCACTATTGGAAAGCGACACATTTGTATCAATCACGCTTTTGTATCAATCTGTTCAGTTCAACGTTGTTGAACGGGCACTTCGAAACAAATCGCCGACGCTAAATAGGTCGCCGTCGTCGTGCATCGATAAGCACTGAGAGAAAAATTGATTCTAGGCTCCGAGGTATTCTTCAAAACTCTCCTCCTGAAATGCTTCCACATTCCCCCAAACGACGTAGAGCCTAGAGTAATGTGGCGTTTTCCTAAAAGTTTTCCGGCCAGAGTAAACGCTAGAGTTTAGAGGGGGATAAACAAGAGTTTTAGAGAATGATTCCTTGGAGCATTAAATCATTTTCACGCAAATACTCCCAATTATGCTCACCATTTCTCGTCGGTAGTATAATACTGAATTAAAGGGATTATACGGGTTTTCCCAGAATAAGTGAGTTACATAGTAAAACGTACTTATAAAGGTGGTAGAAGTCCCACGGTAGCCACCTTTTTCTGGAAATGACCTCTTCTGCACGTAAGGACATTCCAAAGTGCGCGGTGATGCCACCGCGTATTTTCTGCAGGACCGGCTGAGGCAGAGCCAGTCATCTCTTTTATGCTAATAAAAACACCTCACTTATGGCATATTTCCGGTAAAATAAGCAATATTTGAAAGAAAATAAACTTGTTTTTTTCCAACGACAGCAGCAGTTACCTAGTTTTCTCATAAAATTTTATATTTTTCATGAATTTTCATGCCAAAAAAATAATACGCCACCACCAAATTCTCAACGCTAAAGGCCGGAGATAAGAAAACCACAAAAACACAAAACCTCAACGAACAGTGTGTAGTAATACAAAGTCCCGTCAGTTTTGAATTGCATAATAATTTTGTGATCCAGTGTAGGACTTGCAGATAATTCAAAACTCTAAAATTTATCTTAAGATAAAAGTGGTGGATAGTAGTACTTGATCGGCACGATCAAGTACTCGTTATCTGATGGTAACGCTGCTAATTGCTGAAATAATGGACTAAATGACCATTGAGGTCCCTGATATATGTCTTAAACGTGTTTAAAGCTCATACAATTGCAAAAGAGTGCATTTACTTTCAGGACGGAAACCCGCATAATCCCTTTAAGCGGGGAGAATTTTGGAGAGTTTTGGGGAATAGAGAAGTTCCAGAACATTTCGTCTGAAACTGAAATAGATGTATCCGGCATCCGCCATTTTTGTTTGTGTTGTGTAGTTGTGCGCGCCTGGCGAGTGTGGGAATGCAACTGTGAGTGTTTGGCATTTTGAGTGATTGAAAGAAGGGGGTAAGGAAAATTTCAACGAACGAATGGCTTTTTATATGATTGTTAATGGTATTTGTGTACAATTTGGTATGCTTGACATGTCTGGATGTGGTTAATCTCTACGCAATTGGTAGAGGCTCCTATGGTTGATAGCGTGATGCGACTATGGCCAGGCCCGTCTGTCCGGTGCCGCGAAAAATGTCCAGGCCGATCGTTTGCTGTGGTGTCCGAGTTGTTTGCTGCGGTGTCCCGCCGAGTCTCGTCTGCTGGGGGTGTTCTAGTGTTCCGCTGCGGTGTTCGAGTAGTCGTTCGCTGCGGTGTCTCGCGCAGTCTCTTCTGATGGGGTGACCGAGTTGTGTGTTGCGGTGTCCCGAGGCGAGGAGTCTGTCGTCTGCTGCGGTGTCCCGAGGCCAGGAGTTTGTGTTCTACTGCGCTGTCCCGATGAGTCTGTGACTGTCGTCTGTTGCGGTGTCTGACTTAGTCGTTTGATCCGTTCTCGCGAAGATAACCGGGCCAGTCGTTACAATAAACACGATGCTCAACCATATTTTTTTAGAATAAAGGGAGAGTACAGGAGAGTGAAAGGAGTTCGGAGAGAGTAATGGGGAGTTTGAGGGAGAGTTTCGTGGAGAGTAATGGGGAGTTTAAGGGAGAGTTTTGGGGAGAGTAATGGTGAGTTGGGGGAGTAATGAAGAGTTCGGGTGAGAGTTTTAAGGGGAGTAATGGGGAGTTAGTGTGAGAGTTTTGGTACAGAGTAATGGAGAGTAGCTCATGGGAGTAATCGAGAGTCGTTTTTGACAACTCTCGATAACTCCCCTAAAAGGGAGTAAGAATTTCTCTCAGTGAGCTTCCGATTGAATTGCCAGTTTGTGTATTGTTTGTTAATTGTAAAGGATGGGTGTGCATATAATCATAACAAGCAGCCCTAGTAACACAAGCTGGTAGTTTTGACATTGAATAGACGTTGCAAGGCAAATATTGAGTATATATTTTGTGTTAGCCACTTTTAACCCGCGCACTGCAGGGGGTTGATTTCCGCCCCCCTCCCCCTCAGGTTTTTCAAAGATAGCGAAAAAACGGCGGCGCGCAGCGCCGCCGGGTTTTCGTACACCTGTCAAGACATCAATTGCGCACACTTTGAAGAAGAAAAAATATCCTCGGGTCATCTCAGGTCAGGTCACCAGACCAGGTCAAGTGACCCCACCTCCAAAAATGTTTGCAGTTGTGCCAAAGCCAGAGTTTTTCACCGATCAGTTTGAAACTTACAGGATGTCATGAGGGTATAAGTACTTACAAATCGTTTATCTCGGAATTTTGATATCGGTGACCTAAGGTCAGGTCAATTTCGTAGCCTCCCCATAATAAGTCAATGGGGAAATATACAAATGCTAAGGATATGCATGATATTAGTCCAATTACTTCTGGATCATGTTATTATAGGATATTCTTGATGATCCAAGTGTAAGTTTTGTTCAGTGACCCCTATTGGGTCATTTGAGGTCATGCGAGGTCACCATCACTTTTTTTTGTCAATAACTCCCGACATAATGAAGATAGAGGATTGAAACAGACATCAATGTGTTTGTCTCGTCGAGACACGTCTTCCCATATGCAACATGTCATACTTGGGGCACCACTTGACCTTGACCTGAGGTCAGATTTTTAAGTTGACTTAACAAGGTCACGATGTACATCATTCGAAGCGCCTTGACAATATAAACACAATGGCGTAAACAGTTTTACGTTATCTTTAGTACATAAAAAGTTAATAGCGAAAAACGATTTAACAAAAACCGTCATTTTTTTCTTTTTTGACCTCTGGAGCCTCAAATATTGACCTGAGATCAAATTTGAGGACACCTCAGCGATTTCAAATTTCACTGGCTGGCGTTTGCTTTTTTCGGTTTGTTTCTAACTAGCATAGTGTCTGAGATATATGGGAATTTATGGAGCGATGTCCTACAACAGGAAAAAACTGGAAAATTTGACGTTTGATGACCTCTGGTGACCTCAATTTTGACCTGACCTAAAACAATACTGAAATACTTTCGATAGAACATGTATCAAGCTATCAAATGCCGTTTTACGCTTCTCGCTACGTAGCGTTGTTTTCGAGATTTTAGGGTGGGCGGAAATTAACCTTTTTCAACCCCTGCAGTTCGTGTTCGGTGCAAAGCCCATGCAGTGCGCGGGTTAGAACATTTGTCCATAGCATATAACATGGGAATAACATAACAACAGTGTTGTTGAATCGACGTCGATATCGAACATTTATGGTTGAAACGCAACATTGATTCGATATATAAAATCCGCGCCTTCGCCGGGATTTGAACCGGCCACCCTCCACATGGAAGACGAGTACCATACCACTGATCTAAAGCGGCTCATAGTTGAAGAGGCACTGTGCCACATCTAACCCGGCGCCACAAATGTCGACATAAATTAGATTCTGAATCCGAGATTTAACCGTATCCCGAATCGCCCGCCGCCCCGCGTTCGACGCGCGGACTGGCTCGGACGCTCCACGTGCGATTCAAACAACCGCCAGCGGCGAGTTACCATGACAACGTAACGGTCAACAGTCACAGACAGTCACAACGGATAAATTAAATCTCCCGAAACTGCACATAAAAACGGTGGGTTTGGATATGACATTAAGTACAATATCCCATCTGAGGCATTTTCCCTGATCACTATTTCTAATATGGTATTTTAGCCCGCTATACGATCTTTAACTAAATTGTGGACAGTCAAGGACCAATATCGTATTGTACTTCGGTCTCGATCTGAAAATGACAATAAGTTATCGAAAGACAATGTTAAGGCGATGTCATTTGGCTGTAACCGCGCAACATTAAATACAATGTACAAGTTTGATTTATTTGAGGCTGTCATGCTGTTCAAGGCTTGCTTTTTGATATATAGATGTTCTCATGAGACACCTCGAGCTTAACTTGAATGTTGAGATGAGATCGTCTTCTGGTCGAGACACAACGTTGCCCATCTACCAGTTATCAACAAATACGCAACGTGAAATCAATAGAAAGTGCCATTGAATCTATATTGATTCGTTGTAGCACTGTGACGTTACATTTCAGCATGATCTCAACCAAAAGGAAATGTCGCATCAATGTAGTGTGCTACTAGGGAGAACGCAAAATATATTTTCCACACCATTACGTAAAAAAGCAATACGGGAAAAGCCCGGAATTTGATGGGAACCGAAAAGTAACTTGCAAGTACCGGTGGAACGCTTTTCGGTAGGAAACTGCTAATATCTCTCGGAAGGAATTTTCATATGCAAATTGCAAAATGCGATGAATTTACATCATATGTTTGCCTCGTCTGTCGATTTCAAGTGCTAACTCCATTGTTTGTGGGAAAAAGTCACTATTTCCCTTTAAAGGAAATAGTTCACCTTCAACATGGGTTTTGAACTGAAATAGCAGTTTTGTAGCCCGTGTTGAGAAATCCTTATCTGGAACTTTTAATGGCTGAAAAGACTCTCCAGCCGAAGATATTTGAGTTTTTGGCGAAGGAATACGGCGCATATATGATGTACCGTACCGTCTGAAAGTGCCAGTACTGCCATGGAGCATGCGCAGACCAATAATGCACACCATAACATTAATAATTTACGACCTTCTGTTCTGAATTGGCGCGATGTAGGACCATTTTTGAAAATAAAAAAAGAAACTGTATGAAAAAATATAATAAAATCGTGTTCTGAAAAATTTCCCGAAGGTGAACTATTTCCTTTAAAGGAAATAGTTCACCTTCGGAATTTTTTCAGAACACGATTTTATTATATTTTTGAATACAGTTTCTTTTTTTTCTTTTCAAAAATGGTCCTACATCGCGCCAATTCAGGACAGAAGGTCGTAAATCATTAATTGTATGGTGTGCGTTATTGGTCTGCGCATGCTCCATGGCAGTGCTGGCACTTTCAGACGGTACGGTATATCATATATCCTGAACTGAACCCTGAACAGTCCTGAACCCCTGAACAGTCCTGAACCCCGCTTTAAACAAGCTAAGTAGCTGTTGGATAGCTCTGTTGTTTTGTGTATTTTTTGAGGAACCACATTAGATTTAGATATAAGGATTAGATATTTAGTTTTGTGGATCGTTTAGGTATTATTTTTAAGCATTCATAGTTAGCTGTTACCTCTTACTTGCTTTTTAAAGGACTTTTTCATTCTAGCTTGTGTGCGCCAAAATTGTCTTAGTCTTATTTTTGTGTTATTAGTTGCAGGGTTGGATAAGTAGATATTTTTAGAAAATTAGGGATAATTAAGGTGTATTTAGTATTCAGTTTATTTAAGGATTAGATATTTAGTCTAGTATTAGGTGCACTCATAGCTGATTTGTGTCACTAGCTTTACTTAGATCTAGTTAAGGTTTAGAAGAAGAAAAAACAAAAAAGTTAAGTTAAGTTAGTAAAGTATTGAAAAGTGCATAGTACCTAAGTTATATACCTAAGTTACTAGTGTATTCAAATGAGCATGACTAGGATGCAGGCGAAGGTAGCAGAGCTAGAGGCCCTCCAGGCTAGGGTAGCGGAGCTTGAGGCGCAGTTAAGTAAGTGTAGGTGTAGAGATGAGCTGCAGGAGGGTGTAGCTCCTGACCAAGGAACGTATGCGCAGATCGTGGTTAGGGGGTCAGAAAAGGAGCCTACAGGATCAGGGACCAGTGGTAGTTCTGATAGGGGCATAAGGGAGGAGGATAAGGCAAAGGTGGATAGTGCGGCTGGGGTTTGGAAGTGTGTTGGAGGGTCACGTTTCTGGAGACTCAACATTGTGGAAAGTAATGCTAGGGCCACAGACAGTAAGGATGAGGAGGGGTGCTGGGTAATGGAGGGTGGTAGCAGAATCTGGAGGAGGAAGAGGGAAGGGGATCAGGAGGGATGGACAAAAGTTCAGGGTAGAGTCAGGCAGTACAGCCCCAGGGAACATCCGCAGGTTACAATATCAAATAGGTTCAGTGCGTTAGAGTCAGCAGCTGAAAGTGACAGGGAAGAGGTTCAGCATTTAGTGGTTGGGGACTCAAGGGTAAGGCCCTTAAGGCGAACATTCTGTGGGAAGAGGGACAGATGTATAGTCAAACCAGGGGCAAGAGTAGCTGATATGGGCCCTGTCATTGAGGCAGAACTTGGTAGGAGTAGCCCGGAGACAGTTATACTACAGGTGGGGGTGAACGACATAGGACCTAGGCAGAGTGTGAGAATAGTAGCGGAGTACCGGAGCCTGCTGCAGAGGTTGAAGGAGTCCAGGAAACCAGTCATTGTGACTGGCATCCTCCCTCGCTGTGGAGCCAGTGAGGAGTGGTACTCGAGAGCTCTGTCTGTGAACAGCTCAGTTCAGAACTTATGTTCAGCTATGGGGCTTAGTTATGTAGACTTATGGGATCAGTTCTATGAGTGGCGTAGGTACTATATGAAGGATGGGCTTCACTTATCGGATGAGGGGGCAAGGGCTTTGGGAGATGCCTACAGAAGTGTCATTCAGGGAAACTAGGTAGGAGGGGGGTTCGGGGACGCTAGTACTAGGGCATCAGGAAGTAAGCATTGGTAGAAGTTCATGTCAGAATAGGACAGTAGATCATAATTCCCTCAGAATTAGTAGAGTCAGCTCAAAGTATAAGATCACATGTGTGTTGCTGAATGCCCAAAGTATTAGGTCTAAATTTGATGAGTTTGAGTGTTATGTTGCCCTTGAAAAGCCTGATATCATTTGTGTAACCGAGACATGGGTTAGTGAGGGATATAATAGGGATAGGCTACAGGATTTCGAGTTACAAGGGTATAACATGTTCTCATACTGCAGAGAATCACGGCAGGGGGGCGGAGTGTTTGTATATGTAAATAGCTTGTACTGCACTACTAGAGTTGATGATTCTAGTAAAGTAAAAGAAGTAGAATCAATCTGGCTTGACATTAAAATTGGTACAGGAAACAGAGGAAGGTTGAGGATAGGTGCATTTTACAGACCAGGGAATCTTCCAAGGAACTCCCAAGCTGAAACAGACCAAGATATTTGTGAGGAAATACGTAGGAACTTTCGGGCTCAGTGTCTTATTATGGGAGATTTTAACTTAAGAGGATACGAAAGTATAGCAGAGGAAACAAATGAGTGTAGGTTGTATAGGCATAAAGACATAAAGACATAAAAGAAAAGTGCAACAAAGAGCCTCTTGGGCCCATCCGAGGTTGCACCCCACCCCCCCCCCCCCCTCCACCAGTCTCGCCCCTTCAAATCACCTTACTCTACCTGCATAAAAGAAGGCTAATCCCACGAGTATTTATGAACTAATCCCTTCTCTGTAAAGTATTTATCTAATCTAATTTTGAAGGAAGCAAGTGTCACTGCATCAGCGACATCCCCTGGTAGCATATTCCAATGTCCTACAACCCTTCTACTGAAAAATGACTGTCGTAGCCTAGTCCTACTTTGTTTCATAATGAGTTTATGCTGATGACCTCTACCTCGATTTTCCCTATTGAACTCAAACAAACCCTTTAAATATCCAGAATGCTGACTATTTACAAATTTGAAGACTTCAATTAGATCTCCTCTTAGCCTTCTATATCTAAGTGAAAATATACCCAATTTCTTTAATCTATCTTCATAAGGTAAACTACCAAGACAATTAACCATTTTTGTTGCCCTTTTTTGAACTCTTTCTAACAACCAGCAATCTTTCTCATATGTTGGAGACCAGGCTTGTACACAATACTCCAAATGTGGTCTAACGTATGCACAATACAGTTTTGTTATTACCTTTTCACTCTTGTAGGAAACATTTCTGTTAATGGCCCCTAGCATTCTAAGTGCCTTTTTCCTAGCTTCTACAACCTGGTCTGACGCTGATAGTCTAGATAGTTTAGATAGTCTAGATAGCTGATAGTCTAGATGATAGCTGATAGTGATAGATAGTTTACCACGACACCTAAATCTCTTTCCTTTTCAATCTGCTCCATTTTCTTCCCCACCCATTTCATACCTATGTTTACTGCTAACCCGTCCAGCGTGCATAATCTTACATTTACTCAAATTGAATTTCATCTGCCATGCTTCAGACCCTCAACTAGCTTGTCCAGATCTGATTGAAAAACATCCTGATCATGTTTTCCTCTAATAATCCTGACAACTTTTAGATCGTCTGCAAATTTCAAGACTTTGCTGTCTATACTGTTCTCAATTGCATTCACAAATATTATAAAAAGCAATGGGCCCAGGACTGAGCCCTGTGGAACCCCACTGAGAACCTCCTTCCATTGTGATTGGCACCCATTCAATATAACCCTTTGCTGGCGTCCTGAAAGCCACGTTTCTATCCAATCCAGAATCTTGCCCCTGATCCCATGCATTTTAAGTTGCAACCCCAGTCTTGTATGGGGGACTTTGTCAAATGCTTTACTGAAATCAAGAAAAGCTACATCTAGCTGTTTACCCTGATCAAAGCTATCTGTTGCAACATCCAAAAACTCCAGAAGATTAGTTAAACAAGAACGGCCCTTCCTAAAGCCATGCTGTGTATCCTTGATGAGTTCATTTTGCTCCAAGAATTCAACAATCTTATCTTTGATGATTGATTCAAGCACCTTGCAGACTAATGAGGTCAGACTAACCGGTCTATAGTTTTCCTCTTTACTTCTATCTCCCTTTTTATGAATAGGAACAACATTTGCTCTTTTCCAATCAAGTGGAATTTTACTATCTGCGAGTGATTTAGAAAATATTATGGCTAATGGAACCGACAACTCCCTTTCAGATTCTCTTAAAAGTCTAGCATGGATTTCATCAGGTCCTTCTGCCTTGTTAGGCCTTACTTTCTTTAGATATTCTAGAACAAGTTCACCAGCTCTCCTATAGTCTCCTCTGTCTCTAGCTCAGGCTGAAGTGCTGCAATACTACTCTGGTCCTCGATAGTAAAGACAGATTGAAACTGATCATTAAGCACTTCAACCATTTCACTGTCCTTGCTAACTAACACATCTACCTTAAATGGACCTATATTTTTGGAAACTGTACTGAACTTATAAAAACTGAAGAACTTCTTACTATCTGCATTACAATGTCTAGCTAAATCAAGTTCCTTTGCCCTTTTAGCTGCTCTGACCTTTTTCTTAACTGAATTTCTTGCATTCTGGTAGGCCTTCTGATTTATATCTAGTGAAGATCCCTTCAAAATGCCAAATGCACTTCTTTTAGCTTGTATAGCACTCCTTACTTCTGGGGTAAGCCAAACTGGTTTGCCCTTGGTTCTGTTACGTTTGTGCCTGAGGGGTATATGCCGATTCTGAATTTGGCTTAATCTAGCTTTGAAAACATTCCAGGCCTCACATGCATCTAAACCTGCCAACTCAACGTTCCATTTTATCTGTGCGAGGTCATTTCTAATACCATCCAAATCAGCCCGGCTGAAGTTTGGAACCATAATAAGGTTATCTTTGGGCCTCATTTCTGATGAGATATTGAATTTAACCATATTGTGATCACTGGTTCCTAGACCTGCACAAATACTTATGTCACTAACTAGATCACTGTTGTCTGAGAATACAAGGTCTAGAATGGAGCAATGTCTGGTTGGCTCTGTTACAAACTGATGCATGAAAAGCTCCTCTTCAAAGATTTGCCTATACAACCTACACTCATTTGTTTCCTCTGCTATACTTTCGTATCCTCTTAAGTTAAAATCTCCCATAATAAGACACTGAGCCCGAAAGTTCCTACGTATTTCCTCACAAATATCTTGGTCTGTTTCAGCTTGGGAGTTCCTTGGAAGATTCCCTGGTCTGTAAAATGCACCTATCCTCAACCTTCCTCTGTTTCCTGTACCAATTTTAATGTCAAGCCAGATTGATTCTACTTCTTTTACTTTACTAGAATCATCAACTCTAGTAGTGCAGTACAAGCTATTTACATATACAAACACTCCGCCCCCTGCCGTGATTCTCTGCAGTATGAGAACATGTTATACCCTTGTAACTCGAAATCCTGTAGCCTATCCCTATTATACCCCTCACTAACCCATGTCTCGGTTACACAAATGATATCAGGCTTTTCAAGGGCAACATAACACTCAAACTCATCAAATTTAGACCTAATACTTTGGGCATTCAGCAACACACATGTGATCTTATACTTTGAGCTGACTCTACTAATTCTGAGGGAATTATGATCTACTGTCCTATTCTGACATGAACTTCTACCAATGCTTACTTCCTGATGCCCTAGTACTAGCGTCCCTGAACCCCCCCCCCCCCCCCCCCCCTCCTACCTAGTTTCCCTGAATGACACTTCTGTAGGCATCTCCCAAAGCCCTTGCCCCCTCATCCGATAAGTGAAGCCCATCCTTCATATAGTACCTACGCCACTCATAGAACTGATCCCATAAGTCTACATAACTAATCCCCATAGCTGAACATAAGTTCTGAACTGAGCTGTTCACAGACAGAGCTCTCGAGTACCACTCCTCACTGGCTCCACAGCGAGGGAGGATGCCAGTCACAATGACTGGTTTCCTGGACTCCTTCAACCTCTGCAGCAGGCTCCGGTACTCCGCTACTATTCTCACACTCTGCCTAGGTCCTATGTCGTTCACCCCCACCTGTAGTATAACTGTCTCCGGGCTACTCCTACCAAGTTCTGCCTCAATGACAGGGCCCATATCAACTACTCTTGCCCCTGATTTGACTATACATCTGTCCCTCTTCCCACAGAATGTTCGCCTTAAGGGCCTTACCCTTGAGTCCCCAACCACTAAATGCTGAATCTCTTCCCTGTCACTTTCAGCTGCTGACTCTAACGCACTGAACCTATTTGCTATTGTAACCTGCGGATGTTCTCTGGGGCTGTACTGCCTGACTCTACCCTGAACTTTTGTCCATCCCTCCTGATCCCCTTCCCTCTTCCTCCTCCAGATTCTGCTACCACCCTCCATTACCCAGCACCCCTCCTCATCCTTACTGTCTGTGGCCCTAGCATTACTTTCCACAATGTTGAGTCTTCTCCAGAAACGTGACCCTCCAACACACTTCCAAACCCCAGCCGCACTATCCACCTTTGCCTTATCCTCCTCCCTTATGCCCCTATCAGAACTACCATTGGTCCCTGATCCTGTAGACTCCTTTTCTGACCCCCTAACCACGATCTGCGCATACGTTCCTTGGTCAGGAGCTACACCCTCCTGCGGCTCATCTCTACACCTACACTTACTTAACTGCGCCTCAAGCTCTGCTACCCTAGCCTGGAGGGCCTCTAGCTCTGCTACCTTCGCCTGCATCCTAGTCATGCTCATTTGAATACACTAGTAACTTAGGTATATAACTTAGGTACTATGCACTTTTCAATACTTTACTAACTTAACTTAACTTTTTTTTTGTTTTTTTTTGTTTTTTCTTCTTCTAAACCTTAACTAGATCTAAGTAAAGCTAGTGACACAAATCAGCTATGAGTGCACCTAATACTAGACTAAATATCTAATCCTTAAATAAACTGAATACTAAATACACCTTAATTATCCCTAATTGTCTAAAAATATCTACTTATCCAACCCTGCAACTAATAACACAAAAATAAGACTAAGACAATTTTGGCGCACACAAGCTAGAATGAAAAGTCCTTTAAAAAGCAAGTAAGAGGTAACAGCTAACTATGAATGCTTAAAAATAATACCTAAACGATCCACAAAACTAAATATCTAATCCTTATATCTAAATATAATGTGGTTCCTCACAAAATACACAAAACAACAGAGCTATCCAACAGCTACTTAGCTTGTCTAAAGCGGGGTTCATGGGTGCCAGGCAAATCTTTGAAGAGGAGCTTTTCATGCATCAGTTTGTAACAGAGCCAACCAGACATTGCTCCATTCTAGACCTTGTATTCTCAGACAACAGTGATCTAGTTAGTGACATAAGTATTTGTGAAGGTCTAGGAACCAGTGATCACAATATGGTTAAATTCAATATCTCATCAGAAATGAGGCCCAAAGATAACCTTATTATGGTTCCAAACTTCAGCCGGGCTGATTTGGATGGTATTAGAAATGACCTCGCACAGATAAAATGGAACGTTGAGTTGGCAGGTTTAGATGCATGTGAGGCCTGGAATGTTGTCAAAGCTAGATTAAGCCAAATTCAGAATCGGCATATACCCTCTCAGGCACAAACATAACAGAACCAAGGGCAAACCAGTTTGGCTTACCCCAGAAGTAAGGAGTGCTATACAAGCTAAAAGAAGTGCATTTGGCATTTTGAAGGGATCTTCACTAGATATAAATCAGAAGGCCTACCAGAATGCAAGAAATTCAGTTAAGAAAAAGGTCAGAGCAGCTAAAAGGGCAAAGGAACTTGATTTAGCTAGACATTGTAATGCAGATAGTAAGAAGTTCTTCAGTTTTTATAAGTTCAGTACAGTTTCCAAAAATATAGGTCCATTTAAGGTAGATGATGTGTTAGTTAGCAAGGACAGTGAAATGGTTGAAGTGCTTAATGATCAGTTTCAATCTGTCTTTACTATCGAGGACCGAGTAGTATTGCAGCACTTCAGCCTGAGCCAGAGACAGAGGAGACTATAGGAGAGCTAGGTGGCATAAGTAGTGAACTTGTTCTAGAATATCTAAAGAAAGTAAGGCCTAACAAGGCAGAAGGACCTGATAAAATCCATGCTAGACTTTTAAGAGAATCTGAAAGGGAGTTGTCGGTTCCATTAGCCATAATATTTTCTAAATCACTCGCAGATAGTAAAATTCCACTTGATTGGAAAAGAGCAAATGTTGTTCCTATTCATAAGGGAGATAGAAGTAAAGAGGAAAACTATAGACCGGTTAGTCTGACCTCATTAGTCTGCAAGGTGCTTGAATCAATCATCAAAGATAAGATTGTTGAATTCTTGGAGCAAAATGAACTCATCAAGGATACACAGCATGGCTTTAGGAAGGGCCGTTCTTGTTTAACTAATCTTCTGGAGTTTTTGGATGTTGCAACAGATAGCTTTGATCAGGGTAAACAGCTAGATGTAGCTTTTCTTGATTTCAGTAAAGCATTTGACAAAGTCCCCCATACAAGACTGGGGTTGCAACTTAAAATGCATGGGATCAGGGGCAAGATTCTGGATTGGATAGAAACGTGGCTTTCAGGACGCCAGCAAAGGGTTATATTGAATGGGTGCCAATCACAATGGAAGGAGGTTCTCAGTGGGGTTCCACAGGGCTCAGTCCTGGGCCCATTGCTTTTTATAATATTTGTGAATGCAATTGAGAACAGTATAGACAGCAAAGTCTTGAAATTTGCAGACGATCTAAAAGTTGTCAGGATTATTAGAGGAAAACATGATCGGGATGTTTTTCAATCAGATCTGGACAAGCTAGTTGAGTGGTCTGAAGCATGGCAGATGAAATTCAATTTGAGTAAATGTAAGATTATGCACGCTGGACGGGTTAGCAGTAAACATAGGTATGAAATGGGTGGGCAGAAAATGGAGCAGATTGAAAAGGAAAGAGATTTAGGTGTCGTGGTAAACAATAGACTATCAGCGTCAGACCAGGTTGTAGAAGCTAGGAAAAAGGCACTTAGAATGCTAGGGGCCATTAACAGAAATGTTTCCTACAAGAGTGAAAAGGTAATAACAAAACTGTATTGTGCATACGTTAGACCACATTTGGAGTATTGTGTACAAGCCTGGTCTCCAACATATGAGAAAGATTGCTGGTTGTTAGAAAGAGTTCAAAAAAGGGCAACAAAAATGGTTAATTGTCTTGGTAGTTTACCTTATGAAGATAGATTAAAGAAATTGGGTATGTTTTCACTTAGATATAGAAGGCTAAGAGGAGATCTAATTGAAGTCTTCAAATTTGTAAATAGTCAGCATTCTGGATATTTAAAGGGTATGTTTGAGTTCAATAGGGAAAATCGAGGTAGAGGTCATCAGCATAAACTCATTATGAAACAAAGTAGGACTAGGCTACGACAGTCATTTTTCAGTAGAAGGGTTGTAGGACATTGGAATATGCTACCAGGGGATGTCGCTGATGCAGTGACACTTGCTTCCTTCAAAATTAGATTAGATAAATACTTAACAGAGAAGGGATTAGTTCATAAATACTCGTGGGATTAGCCTTCTTTTATGCAGGTAGAGTAAGGTGATTTGAAGGGGGCGAGACTGGTGGAGGGGGGGGGGGGGGGGTGCAACCTCGGATGGGCCCAAGAGGCTCTTTGTTGCACTTTTCTTTTATGTCTTTTATGTCTTTATATGCGCCGAATTCCTTCGCCAAAAAGTACAATATCTTCGGCTGGAGAGTCTTTTCAGTCAAGAAAACTTGCAGATAGGGGTTTCCCAACATGGGCTGCAAAACAGCTATCTCAGTTTAAAACTAATGTTGAAGGTTCCTACTTTGTAAGTGAATTTGTTCTTCAGGAAAGACTTGAGGAAAATAACCGCTTTTCCGTTCGTTGACAGACAAAAAATCGAATATATGCGTCACAGAAGAAAGTGCTACCAGATGGCGTACCTGTTATGTGCAAGGGCAATAGAACACTGGGTACTCCAAAGTTTTGTTTTAGTATATACTAAAAAAATATACTATACAAACTAGAAAACATACCAACAAATGAAGGTCACTAACCGATTTGGAATAATATACCAAATATGGATACACGACATTCGCGGCAATTATGGCGTTCGTGTTTCAATCAAGAATAATACAGATGTGTACAGCCTTTGCATTCACTCTCGTGCAGTGGCATTCTTCGTCACCGACGGCAGGGTATTTATTGGTCCGCGTGTCGCTTTATGTTCCAGTTTCTGGTTAGTTAGTGGAATGTATTTATAATTTAATTATTTCATTTTTGTCAGTTCTGTGAGCAGTCATTGTCGTGTTAAAGGAAATAGTTCACCTTCGGAAAATTTATAAGAACAGGATTTTTTTATATTTTTTAATATAGTTTCTTTTTTTCTTTTCAAAAATGGTCCTACATCGCGCAAATTCAGGACAGAAGGTCGTAAATCATTAATTGTATGGTGTGCGTTATTGGTCTGCGCATGCCCCATGGCACCGTATCACTTTCAGACGGTACGGTATATCATATATGCGCCGAATTCCTTCGCCAAAAAGTAAAATATCTTCGGCTGGAGAGTCTTTTCAGTCAAGAAAACTTGCAGATAGGGGTTTCCCAACATGGGCTACAAAACAGCTATCTCAGTTTAAAACTAATGTTGAAGGTGAACTATTTCCTTTAAGTAACCATAAGTCAACCAAAACTAAAGATATTGCTTTGAAATTCGGTTTTGGTATTGCCTATACTTCGTTCTCCAATATATATTCCGGTTTTTCAATATGTTTGGAAATTTTGATAATGTGAATTTTTGTCTCCAATTTTTTTTCTTCATAAAATTATATAAAATATAAAATCATATGAAAAAGCCGGAATATATATATATATATATATATATATATATATATATATATATATATATATATATATATATATCGGAGAACCAAGTATGGACGATGTCCAAACCAAATGTCAAAGCAATATTTGAGTGTTGACTGACTTATGCTCCCTAAGCAGTGGCGTACGCAGAAATTCACAAAGGACCAGGTCATTGCCTTGAGGGGCGCAACCCGATCGACAGGGGCGCCACCAATATTGGCGAAATTTTGCAGGGGGTCCTGTCCTTCCGCACCGTGCGGATGAAGAGTCACTGGCCGGAGGGGCGCCGTCACTCGCCGAAGAGGGGCAGTCACTAGTCGGAGGAGCGCCGTCACTCGCCGGAGGGGCGCCGTCACTGGCCGCAAGAGTGCCGTCACTGGCCGGGGGCGCGTCCTCACTGGCCGGAGTGGCGCCGTCACTGGCCAGAGGGGCGCCGTCACTGGCCAGAGGGGCGTCGTGACTGATCGGAGGGGCGCCAGCTTTGCATGGGCGCCTCGACGTAGAACGTAGAATGCGGGGGACGCGGCCGGCCGGCCGCCGTACACAACATTAGTGCGCGCGTGCTTGAAGCTTAGATCGCGCTTAGTTTCTTTGTTTACCGGTCGATTGCAAAACTTAGAATATGTAATCTGTCACAAATCAGCCGCTCTGCCGGAAGCCGTTGACACAATTGCAATCAGACCAATATTTGTTATGTTATATGTGCGCTAAGATCAACCTCCGGTGATTAGGTACGGCCGTTCCGGCCGACCGCCGCTCGAAACGATGATAAGTGTATCTCTGATGCCATAACCCGGCGTGGAAAATGTGAAAGGCGCCACATACAAAAAGTTGCGTCATACGGGCGCACATGGCGGGCGCAACCCGGACTAGGGGGGGGGGGGGGGGGGGCTTAGGGCGCTCTAACGTCCCCCTATACTTTTCTTATAGCTGAATCTTTGGGAAATTTATGAAATGATATAGGATCTGAACGGTGATCTTGATCAACTTTTGTGGCATGTCAGTCGTTGCTGCACCCCCCGACGGCGCAAAAAGGCATATATATATATGTATATATATATATATATATATATATATATATATATATATATATATATATATATATATATATATATATATATATATATATATATATATATATATATATATATATATATATATATATATATATATATATATATATATATATATATATATATATATATATATATATATATATATATATATATATATATATATATATATATATATATATATATATATATATATATATATATATATATATATATATATATATATATATATATATATATATATATATATATATATATATATATATATATATATATATATATATATATATATATATATATATCGGAGAACCAAGTATGGTGTCCTGTAACTCACAAGTCACATCATTAGCATTGATTTTATAGTCATTACTAGACACTTGTCAATTTTTGTTCATTAGTGCAAGCCACAGCACAGGACCAGTAGCATCAGTCCGCCCCTGTATCTCAGTTGGGAGAGCGCTGGACTCTCACCCGGTAGTGGCAGCCCGGGTTCGAGTTGTTTCGGCGCTCGCTGTTTGCTCCCGACTGGGATGGTCTGTGACCGGTGGCAGCGGTCGCACTCAAGGTCAGTTGACGTCAGAGGGCGGGGCGGACCGTGTTCAAGTATGTCGGGCACGTACAACTTTCGCTTCTAAATTCTGCCGGACGCCAGGAATTGCTTGATCGGGTGGTGGGGCCAGGGTCTGCGCAACAAGCTAACAAGCTATGCTCAGCGCGGGGTCTGACCTCGGAAATCCATCCATTCAAAAACATTCGGACTAAATTTAAAACAAAAATAATGTACTACTCAGTGGTGGCGGATAAATGGGGGTTGGGGCAGAGGGGGCAGCTACCCACCCATTCAAGAAGTGGGGGGGGGGACATATATGATTCCCCCCATAAATTTGTAATAGGGCCCCTCCAAGAAGTTGGTTTATTTTTCCTTCTGCCCGAAACAATGACCCAGGGCCCCGATGTGCCCCCAGCCAGCTTGAGGGGCCTTCTAACGCCGACAGAAGGCCCTCAGTCAGCCTGAGGAGGACACTCGGTAGGCCATAAGGGGCCATCAGAAGGCCTGCGACTTCAACATGGGCCTGTCCGACGTTTTTTTTCTCGACCATTTAGAGGCCCTGCAAAATATAGTGGCATAAATCCGAGGAGATACCATTTCGCGGCAATTTTGTTTTGTGTGTGTGTGTGGGGGGGGGGGGGGGGTTGCCGTGGGAGGGGGCCCTTTTTCTGAGGGGGCCCCTGGGTTTCTTTGCCCCCATCCGAAAATGCGATCCGCCGCCACTGGTCCTTCTCAGAATGGTGTATCAAAACCTAAGTAATACCGATATCAGTGACATTGGCATGGATTTTCTAGTCTGTTTATATAAGGTGACACAATCTATCGGTTTACATCCTTGACAAATACCCAAATATAGCTAACCTATAGCCTCTTATGTCGACAATTTTCGCAGATGTCCTCAGCAAAGAACGCACAAATTTGGGTGTACATTTTAAGCTTATGAGGTATTCTGGGAAAATACTGCTATGTCGATCGATACAATGATTATTTCAACTTTCATATACACCTTTAAATATTTATTTCGCTTCATAAAACTAAGTAATGCTTAAAATTGTGCACGCAAACACGCCCGTACATTGCCAGCGAACCAATATGGCGAACCCGCTGAAATGTAAACAACGATTCTCCCCCGGTTCACGTCATCACAACCTGACCAATCACCGTCGAGACTTGCTCAAGACTGATTGGTCAATACTAGCTGATAGCCAAACATAGCTTATGAGCAGATCCGATAAACACGGCCAAGATGCGGAAGCTGCTCGCGGTTGCCACACTTTGTACCGATGTTGAAGGAGCGGAGTACACCCCCTGGACTTGGGTATCGTTGTTTTCCCTTTCACTGTAAACATGTATTTTTTTCAACATTTTGACCATGCTTAGGTACCGATCCCGGTGCATTTTATGGGTGCTATGAGTAGAGGTCTCACAATTTTTAGCATTTCCAACTAGTCAAGATCAGACTCAGAATGAATTCAGCTGCAAAAAATGTTTGAAAGTGACAGAAGAGATAAAATTGGGTTTGTCTGGTTTTTACCACTGGCGGATCCAGAGGGTGGGTGGGTGGGGGGCATTAGGGGCAAATGCCCCTCACATGAACATGGCGGGCATTCAATACAAGGATGTCCCCCGCTCCGCGTGTTCCTGCATTGGCTGTAAGAAGTGATAATTAGGAAGAAAAAATCCCATCCGGTCAATGACTTCCCCCGCTCAACGACTTTTCGCGCTGACGACCCGACTCCACCCCTCCATCCTCCCCCCCCCCCCGGTCAACAACTTTTCGCTGATAAAGCGGAGCGAAATTTTAGCCCCCCCCCCCCCATTCTCGAACCCTAGATCCGCCAGTGGGTTCGATTCGATCCTGGTTCGAGATGGGGTCCTCCTGTGGCAACATACAGCAGTCGGCTGGGGAGTGGCGTTCCTACCTAGCTCACACCGTTAGCCAGTCCAGTGCCAGTCTCAGCCGAGACAGCCGTGCCTCCTCTGACCCCCCCCCCCCCCCCGGTCTGACCGCCAGTGAAAGACCTACAGTTTCTGGCCTAGGACGAGGGAGGCGGCTACCGTTCTATACCCGCGCTCCGCCGTTCTCTGGTCCTCCCGACTCCCGAGCCGTCCTCCCATTCTCCCTCCCAGTCCTGTCCTCCCTCCCAGTCCTGTCCTCCCGGTCTGTCCTCATGTCCTCCCGGACCATTCTGGCGTCCGCGGCCGATGAGCGCCGTGTCCAGTTCTTCGTCCTCCTCGGACAGTTCGAGCTGATGTTCGGAGGTCCGCAGCAGCGTGTACCGCTGGCTGGGCAGCAGCGCCTTGGAGGTGCGAATCCGGTCCACCAGCCGCCGCCAGCCGCCGCGCCACCTGGAGACGGGGGGAGGGGGCAGAACGGGTCAGCTGCCGCTGTGGTCGGTACATGCCAGGGGAGGGGTGATATGCAGGGGGGGGGGGGGGGGGTGCTGGTGTCGGAGCCACGGACAGTGGAGTGACATAAAACGGCCGAACTTAGACGGGTGGTACGCTAACGTGCGACGCAGATATATGGTTCCGATATAGCACTATGAACTACCAACATAGCAACAAATCACGCATATTTTTTTATTTAATTATTTTTTAGTATGGTATATTGGTATACACTATACAAGATCAAGATTGATGCTAGGATTAGAGAAACAAGCAACAGAAGAGAGAAGAAGAAGAAAAACAGAATCGCATTTGTGTATGCACAAGCATGCGTATCTACTGAGCAACACGTGTCGTGCCATTGCCAATTTAACATTCGTGAATACAATCGGGTTGCCTTGCTTGGCTCTTGAGGTTCATGCTTTGTGCGAGGTGATTATTAGTGCTCTTGGGATAAAGCAGGGGCGTCGCCACCGTGGGGGGGGGGGGGGGGGGGTCCCACAGATCCCCAGATTAACAGGATTTTAATATTAGCCTCATGTGAGTGGGGGGGGGGGGGGGGGGGGGGGGGGGCAAACACCTGGCTGTCCTCCACGCAACATTTTGTGACGACGCCCTTGGGATGAAGCCATTTGTTCGCATTATGCGGCGATCAACACGAGGCGATTTGTTATATACTCTTGCCTCTCGTTTGTTACATCGGTACTTATCTAGACTTGTGAGGGTAAGTATAATATGCGGGTGAGATATTCAAAGTCGGGTCTCATTTCATCGCATTGCCATGCATAGTTTATATCCCTCATTCAGTTCATCCATTTTATTTATAACTAATTCATCATCCATGATTCATGAAGCCAATTCATAATCCATGATTCATGAAGCCAATTCATTGTCTATGCTCTCATCGAGGGATATTTATCTTCGAAACAGCTTTCACTTTAAACGAGGCTAAACAACAATATTTATGAATTAAACAGATTACCAGTATAGGGTTTAATTCAATAACCCGTTATATCTCGATGATTGAAAATCATGAGATGCTGATAATTAGCATGCACTTGCCGCCGTCATTTAAGCATGCCAACATTCAGATATACGAGCATCCAAGAAAACAGACACAAGCCTTTGTCAGCTCGGGAGCAGGTCACACAAAAGACACCATCCGCAGCGAGTTATGTGCAGGTGATGTGTAACTGTTAGTTCGTGTGAAGTGCGGTAGTTCATACCCGTCTCGTAGTAAACGCAGACAGAGCGGAAAGAAGTCGGTGACAGACTGTTGTGGCCACAACAGCCTGTCATGTTGTGTTGTGGCCAGCCTTAGAACACACTGTTCTGCTCGGCACCAGAACACGCTGTTCTGCTCGGCACCAGAACACTATGTTCAGGTCGGCACCAGAACACCATGTTCTGCTCGGCACCAGGACACCATGTTCAGGTCGATACCAGAACACCACGCTCTGGTCGGCACCAGAACACTATGTGCAGGTCGGCACCAGAACACTATGTTCAGGTCGGCACCAGAACACCATGTTCTGCTCGGCACCAGGACACCATGTTCAGGTCGATACCAGAACACCACGCTCTGGTCGGCACCAGAACACTATGTTCAGGTCGGCACCAGAACACCATGTTCAGGTCAGCACCAGAACATTGTTCTGGGCTGGAACTAGAACACTGTGCTCTGTCTGGCATCAGAGCCTACTCTTCCCAGTGTCGTGTGAAGACCGGGAGACAGACCTGTCAATGGATCCGTCACTGCCGGGAGACAGGCCTGTCAATGGAGCTGTCACCGTGTCCGCCACCCACCACCACCACCACCACCACTAGCAGTAGCACCAGCACCAGCAGCAGCAGAAGGGGCGGCATAGACAGCAGTACCACTAGCAGTCAGCACAGCACCACCACCACCATCAGCAGCATAGACAGCAGTGCCACTAGCAGCTGCCGAAGCCACTCAGGCTACCAGTCGACAGCACCCCACACCAAACAGGCGGCAAACTAGCACACGGATCTTTATTCGCCATATATTCGGTTCATTATTTACACGGGCCCAGTCAGTACAGCATCGCAACAAGGCAGCGGTTCGCCCACATGCGCGGTAGAAAGTCGAGCGGGAGCGTTGGTTGGTATGGCTCGAAGTATACTTTCTTTCCATGTTGATTCGCTCCCTGATCTGCACGTTTTTACTTCGCCCTTCGAGTGTTACAAACCCTCGTGTTCCTGCCATGGCTGTATGTTTCCTTAGACAACCAGCGCGGGTGCAGCCGCTTTGGTGGGGTGACCTGACGCAGCCTGGATTTGGACGGACGGTTTTTGAACAGCTATATCAAGGCAGAAGCGAAGCGCGCCTGCTTTATAATGCGAGTTTGGGGATATTTATGCAAACGGCGAGGGGGGGGGGGGGGGCAAAACAGATTGCGAAGGGAGAAAGTTCTGCTCGGGAACCTGTCACATAGGTTCACATTAGCCAGCTCGGGAGCCCGTCTTCGAGCCTTTCAAAGTGCATTGTCACTCAATGTAAGCAATCGAACGGCCTGAGCGTCAGCACATATGGTGAAAAGTGACAACCACAGAGACCAGCTTCGTTTCTAACGATAAAACACATCCAAGTGACTCAATCTCGCACATCTAGACACAAAAACAGCTGCCGTATGACCTATCACGGCTTGTTTCGAACACGCGTTGGGCTTTTCGCCTGAATGCCCAGGTCGCTAGTAATGGCACCGGTTCATAAGCTCTACAGCGACATTGCGCCGGGACAATCAATCAACAAAAGGTGAACACTAGTTGCACTACTTGGTAATGATACATCGGGGATACACATAAAACCGTTGCCGAGGCGACTATCACTAACATAAATACCAAGTGTCGCTCCGAAAGGGTGCGGGGGAGAAATCAAGTCGCTACATGGCAGCATTGATATGCCTAAGATGTGTTGCGTGTGAACGCTCTACAGATACACGAAACGCATGTCAGCATTGATATGCCTAAGATGTGTTGCGTATGAACGCTCTACAGATACACGAAACGCATGTCAGCATTGATATGCCTAAGATGTGTTGCGTGTGAACGCTCTACAGATACACGAAACGCATGTCAGCATTGATATGCCTAATATGTGTTGCGTGTGAACGCTCTACAGATACACGAAACGCATGTCAGCATTGATATGCCTAATATGTGTTGCGTGTGAACGCTCTACAGATACACGAACCGATCGGTAATGTTAGGCACTGGCTTTGCCTACGAGAGTGAGGTGTCGCAGCAGCGCTGTACCAGGCCGCAGTAGTCACAGACTGCAGTGCCCCCTGGCGTGGGCGTGCTCAGTATCAGTAGGTACCGTGCGATGCCAAACGAACGTGGACGGACCATTCCTGCGCACCCAGTGATTACAGCAAAAACCGAGCCACAAAGCCAGCATTGAGCGTATCTACGTCTGACAAAGCTGCACCTCAAAGCCGAGGCTGAAAGTCCAGTCTGTGCCTTGGTCGTTCACGTTTGAACCATTGCGAGAAAACAAGTGTAAGCACTAAGCAGAGTTCGCCATGGGCTGGGCTGGCCCTATGGGCCATGGGCTGGGCCTGGGCCGGGCCTCAACTTTAAGGAAATCACTGGGCTCTGGATGGGCCTGGGCCTGACAATTTTGAAGTAATGCGCGCGTCGCACTAGCTGAGGTCAGAGCTCAACAAATATTTTAACCAGCAGTTCACTTACACAGCAACACACTTGCTGTGGCTGTGGCTTTTTGCTTTTTGGTTAGCATAGTTGGTTCATTGTTTCACATTATAGTATACCACTAAATATGCTAGGATAATGATTGACAATTTTGTGAAAATAATTATATGCTTAATCTGAATGGGCCGGACCGGGTCTGGGCCTCAATATTATGAATTTGACCGGGCCTGGTCCGGGCCGGGCGGGGGATTGGTGGGCCCGTGACGAACACTGGTACTAAGTACTGAGTGGTCGCGCGGTGCGGGAGGTTCTCGTCGCCGCGCTGCGGCGGTCCGGCGCCGGTGTCAGATTCTGGGAGCGGATGGGATGATCGGATTGCGACGGAGTGAGTTGTGGCGCCGCGCTGGCGCGGGTCGTGGCCGGGATATGTGATGAGGCAATGTGAGATGCAGCGCAGGGGGCGGCGGCCGGCGGCACGGTGCAGCCGCGGCTCGCAGTGTGAATGATACGTGTAATGTGAGGCGGGGATACGTGAGTTGAGTCTGAGTCAGCTCAGGGCCGACGGCGCGCCGTGCGGGCCGAGTGAGTCGGGCACAGAGAGGGGAGACGCACGGTTGTCGATGGTGTCGGTAGTGACGATGTTTGAGGCTGAGCGTGAGCAATAAGACCAGTCTATGAATTTGTGTTTTGGACACTACAAAAAAACTTGGTTGTAAAATTTGTCATCAAGACTGCTACCTGTTTTCGGTCAGAGACCGAGCGGGCGTGAAGCGCCCGTGAGGTTTCTCGTCAACTTACTAGACAAATTTACATTTGACCCGGCCCGACCCGGCCATACAGACGCTTTTCGGAAGCTTATAACTTTGCAACCACTGCTCCGATTGAGATCGGGTTTTCACCATTGGATAGGACCATCAAATCAATTTTGATTTTGTTATGGTGCGTTCTGATAGGGGTGGTACCACAGCGCGTGGCACCCGCAAACGTCGAAATGAACACAAATCATTCTTGATCAAAAGTGGCTTGATTTATCTAAGCATTCGTTTTGTGTATACGCTGAAGCATACAGCCGCTCAGGACGTACTCCCTTTTGGCGGATTCGAGAAAGGAGATCATGTACAATTTAATAAAACGTAATTTTTATATTGGCATGCATGGAGGCCTGGCAATTTGTATGGAGGACTAAAAGGACTATGTGTTACTACTAGGTTACTTACTACCGTTTCATATTTCAAACCTGTTTTAGCTTTACCAGTGCGCGCCCGCTCGGTCATCGCCCAAAAGGCGTTTTACTGGTCTTAAAATTACGTTAAATAAAATAGGATATGGTTAGATGGTCAGAGCGGCGGACAGAATAGCAGCCAATAAGCGGCAAATGACACATAAAGGGCGCTAGAGCTACCAGATCTGTTACACGCCGATGTTCGTTCACCACAGTGTGCCTGAACAGATATTCCGCCACGAGCTATGCCAAGCTGGTAAATATAGCTCACATTAGTTCCCGGTTATGGCACATCAGCAACAGTTAAAATGTATCACATCTCAGCCATATTAAAACTAACAAGTGAGGTAAATTAATCCTTAAAGTTGATTTTACACCGCAAACATTAAACAAGTGTCGATCACGCAAATTTCGTACTATGTACACAGTTCACAACGAACTGGATAAAACACTCCACTCCACACATCCTTCGCTTGCACGTCCTCTCCAAATGCACCAACTTGACACCCTAAAGTAGCTGCAGCAGTGCCGTGGCTGGCGCCTGCGCGTGCCTGAGTTGTGTGCTGACCGTCTGTCTGCGGTGATTCTCCTACCCGGCTGGTGGCAGTTAAGAGTGACCGTGAGTGCCAGTGGGGGAGTCACCTCCCGACACCCCTCCTCGTGTCACACGCGCCAGCTACCCCTCCACCCCGCCGCTGCCGCCACAGACGCCGACAGACGCCGACAGACGCCGACACCGCCGTCAGAAATCTGCGGAGACACAAAACATGTGTCAAAACATTTCCGAACATCGGGCTGTTTTGTTTAAACGGCATACTTGGACCGCTAACTGGACAGTTTTCGACATGCCGTTTGACGAGCGAGCATTGCAAAATACAGCTGATCAATCACTCTATTGCCGATAGCTGGGGTCGCTGTTCTGGCAATCTCTGGCATGACTAAGACATCACGCAGATCTGAATAATGCGCTGTTGAGTACTTTTGATTACATTTCTAGCTTGCAGTTCTTAGCTTTCCAATGTCTCCGCCGCTACTTGAATGTGTTTCAAGCCCGATGCATACATATGTACTCGTATATTACACTTTCGATAATTTTCGCAAGCACAAAATCTTGCGCAACCGGCATCAACCTTACCCACTATCACAGTTGCGACATCTATCAGTGACCTACCTCACCATAGTAGCGCGGAGATGGCCGCCAGGGCGGCGACCGGCAGCAGCAGCGCCATGACCCAGGTGGGTGGGGTGCGGGCGGCGGCAGAGGGCGCGCGCAGCTGGTCCCCGTACTGCTCCACAAAGGTCATCGCCACGCCGTTGGACCAGCCGAACCCGAGCTGCACGTCATACTCGCCGCCGCCACCGGGCAGGCCCATCTGCGTGACGTCATACTGAAACACACGGACCAGCGGTCAGTCGTGACGATACTGAACCACACAGACCAAAGGTCGTAGCAGCCGGGTAGGCATGCGGCTAATCTTAGACTTAACTGAACTCTGTCCAGTGTCCTGGCTACGTTCACAAGTAGCTTAGCCAACCCCCACCCCACCCTGGAGCCCCCGCCGCAACCCCCACCCCACCCTGGAGCCCCCGCCGCGAACCCCCCTGGAGCCCCCGCCGCAAACCCCACCCCACCAAGGAGCCCCCACCGCAAACCCCACCCCACCCTGGAACCCCCGCCGCAACCCCCACCCCACCCTGGAGCCCCCACCATACCCTGGAGCCACCACCTCAACCCCCACCCCACCCTGCAGCCCCCACCTCAACCACCACCCCACCCTGGAGCCCCCGCCGCAAACCCCGCGCTACCCTGGAGCCCCCACCCCACCCTGGATTCCCCGCCGCAAACCCCACCCCATCCTGGAGGCCCACCCCACCCTGGAGCCTCCCCGCAACTCCCACCCCACCCTAGAGCCCCCGCCGCAAACCCCACCCCACCATGGAGCCCCAACCGCAACCCCCACCCTACCCTGGAGCCCCCGCCGCAAACCCCACCCCATCCTGGAGGCCCACCCCACCCTGGAGCCTCCCCGCAACTCCCACCCCACCCTAGAGCCCCCGCCGCAAACCCCACCCCACCATGGAGCCCCAACCGCAACCTCCACCCCACCATGGAGCCCCGCCGCAAACCCCCACCCTATCCTGGAGCCCCCACCACACCCTGGAGCCCCCACCTCAACCACCACCCCACCCTGGAGCCCACTCCCTACCCTGGAGCCCCCGCCTCAACCCCCACCCCACCCTAGAGCCCCCACCACACCCTGGAGCCCCCACCTGGAGCCCCCGCCGCAAACCCCGCGCTAACCCACCGGCCGGCTCACCTTCTCGAACATGGCGTGCGGCTTGGCCTCCATGTAGCTGAGGTAGTTGGTGTCGATCCACTTCTGTACCATGGTGTAGGCGAGCTGCTTGGCCGGCTCGGTGCCCATCTGGTTGAGGCTCTCGACAATGACGTGCTGCAGCGGCGGCCAGGCGTTGGGGAAGTCCCACTGCTGGCCAGAGTTCTCCAACGAGGTGGGCACACCGCTGCCGACACGGGCGGGGACGGGGTCACGGGGAGTCCAGACACGGGGCGAGGACGGGGTCACGGGGAGTCCAGACACCGGCCGAGGACGGGGTCACGGGGAGTAGAGACAGGGGCCGAGATACAGCCGAGATATGGCTGAGACACGGCAGGGACACAGCCGAGACACGACCGAGACATGGCCTGGGGACGGCAGCGACACACCGGCAGCGAGTCACCTGCCTACGTGTCCCGGAAAGCTGAGCCACACAACGGATCGCCACAGCCAAGACACAGCCAAGATACAAGGTAACGCAACGTCGGAGTTTTGGGAGATTATAAAAGTTAGAAACAAATCAAAATCGCAGCACACTGATGCAGCTCAGGAACCCTGATGAATATATATATATATATATATATATATATATATATATATATATATATATATATATATATATATATACATATATATATATGTATATATATATATATATATATATATATATATATATATATATATATATATATATATATATATATATATATATATACATATACATATACATATACATATACATATACATATACATATACATATACATATACATATACATATACATATACATATACATATACATATACATATACATATACATATACATATACATATACATATACATATACATATACATACACATACACATACACATACACATACACATACACATACACATACACACATACACACATACACACATATACACATATACACATATACACATATACACATACACATATACACATACACATATACACATATACACATATACACATATACACATATACACGTATATACGTATATACGTATATATATATATATATATATATATATATATATATATATATATATATATATATATATATATATATATATAAATATATATATATATATATATATATATATATATATATATATATATATATATACGGAAAAGGAAACTACTGTTTACCTGAGGAAGTTGGTGACGTTGGCCTTCTCCAGGTACTGGAGGAACTTCTCATTCTGCTGCGCCGTCGAGGCATTCACCCACACCGGGAAAATGTTGGACGGGTAGAACTTCTTGTTCAGGCGCTGAAACAACCAAAAGTAATAATTATTAACTCACTGCATATATATATATATATATATATATATATATATATATATATATATATATATATATATATATATATATATGTATATATGTATATATGTATATATGCATAATGTATTTTACGACCTTATGTCCTGAATCGGCGCGATATATAATCGGCGCCATTTTTGACAATATAAAAAGAAATTGTATTAAAAATATAATCAAATCGTGTTTGGTAAAAAAAATTCCAAGGTGAACTATTTCCTTTAAGGGCACATATTTTCTCGAAACGACACAGCCAATCCTGTCCTTTGAAACCTGTAACAGTGTTTGTTCTGCACAGCACACTTTGAAACTACCTCCAAACCGAGCAAGCCAGCGCCGGGGCAGCCGGACAGCTCGTCCGCTGGCTCGGCTGCTCACCCTGTTTTTGGTGTCGTAGTCGAACCAGGAGCCGGCCTCCTGGTCCCAGAGCACATTCTGGATGTTGTTGCGCAGCGTCTCGGCCTGATCGCGGTAGTTGGCAGCCTGCGAGGCGTTGTCCAGCAGCTGGTGGAACTCGGAGAGGAGGCGCGCGTTCAGGTACAGCAGCGAGTTCAGGTCCACAGGCACGATGAAGCGGGTCTTCAGGTCCTTCAGCGTGGCTGCCGCGGCACATATTCTGGGTCAGAGAGGGCGAGGGGAGGGGGACAGTGCCGGCACGGGGCCAGGGATAGATGGGATGGTGTCGATGATGCATTCCTGACGGGACTGTACTCGATGGTCACTATGGGAAGCTGAATTCAAATTAACACCGATGCAAAGTCAATGGTGTTATACTATCAGTTACAGTTTGATGAACTGCCACAATGTTAGATTCAGACTTGTGCTCGGTGGAATCAACGGGCTTGGCTTACTCCCCGTCACGGCCTCAGCCACCGGGTCCAGATAACGATCGGGCTCGCTGTCGCCAAACACCTACATACATTAGCTGAGATGCAAGTTTTGTGCATACACTAGTCATATTCTGGTCCCCAGGACATACCTAGATTATGCACTAGGTAAATAGTGCTTAGTTATAATTAACATTAAGTGCCACGTTAAACAAATATATTTATATAAATTATGCATGTTTTTAAAGGAAATAGTTCACCTTCAACATGGGGTTTTGAACTGAGATAGTAGTTTTGTAGCCCGTGTTGGGAAACCCCTATCTGCAAGTTTTCTGGACTGAAAAGACTCCAGCCGAATATATTTGATTTTTTGGCGAAGGAATGCTGTGCTTACGAAATCATGCGGTGCTTACGATAGCCTGGGCAGAGGCTATACAATCGGCCAATCAGTTTGCAGCTGGATTTGGGCGCCTTATACTGTGCTAGCATCCCGCATTTCGTAATCGTAATGTGAGTCTATCCTTACGCGACTACTTTTGAATCTGATTGGCTGAGTCATTGTTTTCATTCGCGTGACGTGAGGACCCTGACTCAGAGAGTATGTATATAGTGTTGATAACATTAATAATTTACACCTTCTGTCCAGAATCGGCGCGATGTATGGGCATTTTTTTTACAAATAAAAATACATTGTATTTCAAAATATAATTAAATCGTGTTTGTAAAACATTTCCAGGGTGAAATATTTCCTTTAACTTCAGAACATTTTACATTTAACTTCAGTTTATAAACCAAGGTTGCATCTCAGCTGAGGTGCGGGACAGCAGCGAACCCAGCGACCATTAACGGGACCCGAAGGGTTGCAGCCATGACGGGAGCAAGTCAAGTCCGTTCATTCCACCGTGCACAAGTCTGGTTAACATGGTATTACAGTTTATTGTTAAATCAATGTATAATGATACGATTGTAGAGGACACCACCTTGAAGCGTCAAACATATTCGGTCCCTTCACAATAGACCAGTGGTTTCTCAGCGTGAAGGGTTGCCGTATGCCGCATGGTTACCATATGCAAGTAACAAGGATAACCATATGCCGTATGGTTTCCCTCTCTTTTGATGACCAGAATGACTAGTTACCCCCTCCCCCATTGCGCAGACCTCAGTTCTCAGCTTCATGCTCTGCGGTACAGCATAACTTCAGGCGTTTACTACTAGTGCCATCTATGGACAGGAATATGAGTAGACAGTGTGCTGTTGCTCTCTAAGCGATGGTTCCGAATGTTAACAACGCGTACACCGTAAAGCCCAGGCTACACTATGCGTGATAGTACGCAAAGTACGCACGGGTTTTGCAAGTTTGCGTCTTTTGCGTAGTCTAAAAATGTTCAGCTGATAGAAAATGCATTGACTGAGCTACACTGGAACAGTACGCAAAGTCCGCATGAAATATCACGCAAACTTGCAAAAGACGCAGCACGGAAGTACGCAACCCTGCAAAAGACGCAAGTACGCAAGTACGCAAAAAAGTTCAGAGTTTTGAACTTTTTCCCGGTTTTTGCAAGATTGCGTAGTCTGAGACAGTTGGTGGCGCATCGCCAGCAATCTGTATTGTCAATAACTCTTGATATAATATAGTTAGAGACGTGCGAATTGCACCAATGTGTTTGTCTCGTCCAGATGCATCGCCCCAAATGCAACATGACATACCTGGGTCACCAAATGACATTGACCTGAGGTCAAATTTTGAAGTTACCTAACCAGGACACCATTAATAGTTTTCGAAGCGCATTGACGAGACAACGCATTGACGAGACAAACACGATGGTGTCAACATTATTGCTCTATGTTCAACCGATACAAAGTTATTCACGATTTTTTGGTTAAAGAAAATGCCATCGTAACCTCTGGAGCCTAAACTATTGATTATTGACCCACGTGAAATCCCGGACTACTTTTAAGCCTGAGTACTCAAGCACTGATGCGTATTCATGAAAAGGATCAGTCTCATTACCATTTCAACACTATACTACGCAAATCCCGGACGGTGTCAAAAAACGGTACGCAAAAGACGCAAACTTGCAAAAACCGTGCGTACTTTCCGGAACGATCACGCATAGTGGAGCCTGGGCTTAAGACAAGGCTCGGCATCATTTGACATTAAAGGGAATAGGTCACCTTGAAAGTTGTCTTTAAATTTGTATATACGGGGTATTTGGAGCTGAAAAAACGCGTATGGTATTTGTTTGGACGATAGATGGATATCCGTCGAAAAATGGGCATGTTTCTCTTTTCTCCTTCATGGCCATACACAACTTCATGACAATGTATGACGTCATGCATATGGTAGCTTGGATATGGAAACTATTGCACACAATAACGACGGACTTAGGCATATATACGCAGGCTGCTTGTAACGTAAACAACCGTTGTGAGGACCCGAAACAGAGTCGTCTAAAAGGGCCCACTAGTCCTGTGTCGAAATTACTTAACGTAGCGAGGTAATTCTTTCTCCACAACCCATTTTTCGATCTGCTCTACAAATCTGCTATCTCAGTTCAAAATCCCACGTTAAAGGTGAACTATTCCCTTGAATTGGTGTTAATGCTCTTTGCGGTACTATGGTGGCAGTGCAACAGAAACTGGGATCTAGATTATAGATGCATATGCATTAGGCGCCACCATCAAACGAGTCTTCTATAATTCACTATTCAGCTGCTCAATCGCCATGGCCCCGCCCGACGGCTCCATTACTCCAAGTGGTTTACCAATACCAGTTACCACCCGATTACCACCCGAAGTTATCGGATGGTCAAGTGGGTAACCACTGTCCAGTGTCCAATCTCTTCATAACGCCAACGAAGCCAAGAGCAAGGCAGCTGTTGCCTATTTGTTGCAAGCAAGGCACAAGCTTACCTGTGCTGCACTATCCAGGGCTGAGGATAGGCCACCTCACCTGTGCCCTGCTGTCCGACAGTCGGGATGAACCAGCGCGTGGAGAAGTCCCAGCCGGACTCGGCGCCCGACTTGAGCTGCGTGTGCAGCATCTGACGGGCGCTGTCCACACTGGACGACTTCTCAGCCAGCTCGTAATCCTCCCTGTGAGCGCGGCAGGCGGTGGGCGTTCAGCTGACCACTCGGCGTGTGGCGGGCGGCGAGCAGTGGGCGGCGGGCGGCGATAGGCGGGCGGCGGGCAGTGGGAGGCGGAGAAGTGGCTACGATAGGTCGGGTCAGGGGATGGAAGGAGGCGGTGTGAGTTGAACCGGCCAGGATTGCAGATAGGTCAGCTCGGATGACGGGCAACAGCTGGCGGCATCTGTAGCTGTAAAGTAGCGGCGGCGTAGCTGTGTCTCGCTTCAGCCACTGGCCGGCTGAAGCGGCCGGCTGCACGGCCGGGCGTCTGTGGACATGGCCTGTCAATGGATACTGGATGCCTGGACCTGTGCAGCTAATGGATGGCAATGGCGGAACGTCATAAAGCTGGCAGGACGGCTGGTGACGCTGCCACCTAGCGGCGGAGCTGGAAAGCAAAGCTTCGGATTACCTCCGCCAATCATCCAGCGCGACGAAAAGTCCCAGCCTGACTCGCAGCCGGCGGCCAGTTCATCATACAGAGCCGCCTTCTCGGTCTCAGTCGCCAGGTGCTCCCCCAGCTCAATGTCCTCCCTGAGAAGCGTCACCGCCGCCACATAACGGATCCGTTAGGTCACGCCAGGCTGTTCGACTCACGGAGCAGACACCTCATTCGCCTCATCTCCAATGTGTGAATGCGGTATACCTACTCTAGCGAACTGAATCTAAGACGTCCACAGGTCTGGCGAGTTTTAGGGTAAGTCATTATGGGGCAGGAGCGAGAATATCTTAATTAATAGGCCTTAGTAATTACTACAAGCTCCACCAATTATGTTTTGTGACGTGTCAAGTCAGTTAGCATACGTACACCGACCATACAAACACCGAGATGCCCGGATAATATGTTTGTGAACAGATAAAGAACATATCCTCACTGCTTCGAAACAGTGATAAAAGTGTGTCACTGTGCATGCACTGAAAGGTTACTGATTTTTTACATTTTTTAGACCATAAAGAGCGGTAAAATCATGGTATTTGATTAAAGGGAAATAATGACCTTTTTCCACTAAAATGGAGTTAGTTAGCACTTGAAATCGCCAGACGAGATCAAAATATATTGTAAATTCATCACATTTTGCATGAAAACTTTCCTACCGAAAGATATTTCAAGTTAAAGTTGATAAGCGTTCCACACTTTTAACGACCGGTACTTGCACTATTTCTGACCTTTTGTCAAGTACTTTTGGTCCTCATCAAACTGCGGGCTTTTCCCGTATTATTTTTTTACGCAATGGAGTGGAAAATATATTGTGCGTTCTGCTTGTTGTGATTATATGCCCGGCGATCTTCTAAAACTAACAGCGATTGGAAAAAGTGGCAATAAAATCGGAAGCTCATCGATGCACATCAACGCGGCATAGTTAGTGGTTGCGACCCTCAATTTGTGCAATTCGATTCATTTGTTTTCAACATTAGGAGTTGTGTATAGTTTGTCTGTGGCTGTATATAACACTATGCTTTATTTTATCATGAAAAATAATAATTTTTCCCAAAAAAACTAACGAACAATAACACAAAACTGGCAATTAAATCAGAAGCTCATCGATGCACATCGACGGCGACCTATTTAGCGTCGGCGATTTGTTTACAAAGTCATTGTCATGCTTCTCGGCGCACTTAACCATCTCGGCGCACTTGGCGAGTTGTTCCTGATTAGTATACCCAAGTCCCGTAGCAGGCTTTGTTAATGACGTCATTGGTGCCATTCTTGTGTAGCATTGCAAAATATATCTGATTTCGAGTTGAAAGCTAATTAAAGACTTATTCAAATGATTGTTTTTAAGTTTGAATTTTCTTGTTAATCATTATTAAAGGTATTTTATCACTGTATTTCATAGTAGTTGACACTTCAGAAACTTGTGACGTAATAATATTGTATCCAATATGCATTTCCCTCACCTTTTGCCATTGTGGCGCAGTGCCGAGTGCTTTGCGAATACTAGCTTGCCTGGGGTTCAATTCATTCCGCTCTTATTTGATTCGAGTTGGTATAGTTTGCATGTTGTTGTTATTCATGACTTATACTGATAGTCAGTCATGCATCACGGATGCTTCACGGATTGCTTCACGGATCAGAGCGCTGCTCGAACGCACGCTAGTAGCGCTTTCGTTCTCCATGGCAACCAGGCGTGAGCCAATGAAAAGCCAGAACGTATTCCCTTTCTGGCTTTTGATTGGCTGACGCCTGGTTGCCATGGAGAACGAAAGCGCTACTAGCGGGTGTCCGAGCAGCGCTCAGTTTGATCGGAAATGTCACAGAGGCTCCACAAATGCCGCACTCGATGTTAACAATGGTAGGGAAGGACGAATTTGTCAATGACCTTCATGATGTACACAAGGTACTTGTTTTGTATTTCTTCCAAACTTACAACTTTGAATTTGAGAATAATTGTATTTAATTCTTAAATTTAAATAAAATAATTTTAAAAATATAACGGGAGCCTAACAAATTGTTGCTAACAAAATCAAAAGGTCATTATTTCCCTTTAAGCGATAAATTAGCCTAGCGAGTGCATGTCCTAGACACGGCCATCGGGCGATTGCCCCACCATGTACATAGTCGGCCGCGCGCTGTGCACCGGTACGCACCTGTAGCTCTCCGGCCGCGGCTCGCCCACCTCCACGTTGTACCGGTACATGCGGTACGCGCTTCCGTCCTTCTGCACGTCTACGGTCCGGTTCGCCTGCCAGAACTGGTACTCCCGCTCCAGCAGCTCGATGTTCGTTCTGCCGGCCGCCGCCAGGGGCGTTAGTGGGCGGCCACCCAGTTACAGGGACAATGACAGGGCAAATGTCCAGTTGCATCCAGACTGGTTATTGATTCAACTTTTTTTGGAACGATTCAATCATCATTCATTTTGGAATCTGAATTATTCAATCACCGTTTGATTCACGGATACAATTTTGAGAATTGATTCATTCTGATTCAAAGAATCAAAACAAATATTTTAATTGATTCTCGTTTGATTCAACATTTGAATATATGAGGTGAATTTATGTCAAATAAATAAAAATGAAAACATGCATATATATGATCATTAAAACATTGGTACAGCAATAGTATTTCCGTATAATTGAATGTAGCCACTGGGACTCCATGTATTTTGACAATTTACCAATGTACTTGAATCGTTACATCTTTTGATTCAATCAGCCTTGATTTGATGCGGGTTTTGATTCAATCACGATTCATGAATCAAAGTATGTTCTGATTCAATGCATTTTGATTGAACGATTCCAATCGATTCAATCAGTGTCGAATCAATAACCAGTCTGGTTGCATCATGTGCCGGTTTCAATTTATAGATACCTCATACCGTTATATTGTGCTGTCTTGAGGTCAGGATAAAAAAGAATATACGAAGAATGGTGTTGGAGCTGAACATAGTTCAGGAGAAAGATAAGTAAAATCCCTATCAAGCGAATTACACATAAATTAACTGGAATCCCTCAAGTACGGGCCGATAAAAATATCAGATGCATTGAGCACCTAGACCAAGCAGAACAACTTCAGCCCAGCCATACGACACGCACCTGAGGAAGTCCACGTCATTGGTGGCGTCCAGGTAGAGTTTGACCATCGGGATGAGGAACGGCGGCTGAGAGCGACGTTCGTAGTAGACCCGACCGCCGTTCGGCACGAAGCCGAACTTCTCGACCATCACCAGGAAGTTCTCGATCATTCCGCGCACCGTCTGATGCATCTCGGACAGCAGCAGTCCCTTGATCACCCAGTAGGAGTCCCTGCGCAGACGACGGTACAGGTATGTCAGGATATGCAGCTTATCAGCAGATCATGCAGGGGTCAGACGTCGACCACCGTCGGTTGGGGTAATGTTATATGCAGAAGAATAACAACTTGCATAGTTCGAGCATAATAATGTATGGAAATACAGAGAACACATCTCACCGAGTCCTAACAAGCACATATATTACCATTTCATGTTGAAGGGAGGTAAGTTTGAGGAAAAGTTAAACAGCTAGATCATGCATGGCGAACTTGCTCAACCTCATCGCTCACTTCAGCCAAACAGACCTCCATTTCCCACACCCGTTCTATGTGGTGATTCGTACGACCCCCGTCCGCTGGTCTCCAGCTGACTGACCAGTAGTAGAACTCCCTGAAGCGGCCGCCGGGCACGATCACCGGGTTCGGTACAAAGATGAGGGAGTAGCGCTCCGGGTGAAGGTACACTTCGCCGGCCACCTCCCGGCCCAACTCCTTCCACAAGCCGTGCAGCTCGGAGATCCAGGAGCGCAGACCGTCATCCACGATGCGGGACAGGAACTTCGGACTGCGCGGAGAGACGGAGGCCGGTTAGAGGACCCAAACATCCGACATACTATGTCAGTGAGGCACCACCTACGGACGGGAACATCATTTAAACCGAGTAAAACGCGTCAGCAAAGATACAGGTATTCAATGCTGTGGTGTGTTTTGTTCAGCAGAGCATACCAATGCAAATGGTCGCAACAGAACGTCGTAAAAAGTATCCAAACAATTACCGAACAGTAGTCGGGAAACACGGCTTACTTTTCAATCCAATCGGAGGGATGCCACTGTACAAACTCGCTGCCCGGCTCCTCGAAGTTGTCGTTGAGGAACGAGCGCACCTCATCCTGAGTCGGCCGCTGATTGGCCCGTAGCATCATCGCATTAAAGTTGGCCTTGACCTCGCCCGGGTCACGGCGCATGCTCATGTCCACGAAGTGTTTGGAGTCGTTGTGTATGCGCGCCATCTGCACAGTGTGCAGCAGCTGGCCCTGGCAGAAGATGTCGCTGAAACACAACAACAATACATCACAGTCAGCTTCATAACAGTGGGTCCTGACCTGACAAAAACATGTCGCGAAATACAACAGGAGTACGTACATCAGCCAGTCTCACAACAGCGGGCCCTGGCTGGCCAAAGTCATGGCTGGACCTCATCTAGCACATGTAGATTCTCATTAATCTGTTAATGACACCAAGCCGGTGCCGTCACAGGATTAATGAGAAGCAGCTGTTTGTATTGGACACGGCTGGCTGTCGTAACACGTCATTATAGGTAAGCGCTGCTGGCAGATCAGCCTGTTGCCAAGCAAGGTTCCTTTACTGTTGCCAGGGGGTCAAAATCGGCAACGACCCAGATGCGCAATGCTAATTTTCCCGGGCACATCTTGCGTTGTAGATTGTGGATGGAACGCGTTCGCAGCTCAGGTAAGCATTCCACCGTGCCACCATTCGCCTCTTTAGACCGGGATGGGAGGCGCGGCAGCGGAGGCGGTGTCTGGAGGAAGATGATAACTCTGCGTACCGCTGTGGCCCGCTGGCCAGCCGGTAGGAGGTCGGCTGATCGTCGGAGGACCCATGTAACTGATCTGGCTGCTCCACCGGCAGCTGGCAGCCGGCCTCTGACGGCTCCTCGCCGGGCCGCGAGGGGTCGGCCGGACGCTCCACGGCCGGCGGCATAATAAGATCCAGTGACGTGACGCAGCGGCCCCGCGTCTTCACACACACGCGCCCAATATCGACCGGTGGAGTGAGTATCGTCCGGCCGGCTGGCCGCGGCCCGCACATCGACCGCCGAGGCTGAGCCGCTGCAGCCGGCCGACAGCTCGACAGCTGCGCCAGCTCGACAGCTCGACAGCTGCGCTAGCTCACACGGCCACACGCACTTCACGCCACCGACTAGCCCACCCATGAGTCCATGCCAGGCCGACGGTGGCGCAGCCCTGGCCGGCCGCGCACACACACACACTTCGCCAAGGCCCTGGACACTCCGCCAAGTGTATGTCGGTCACTGAAGCCGCTCCAGTAACCATGGCAACAGCGCGGCGCCCAATTTGAACGCCTCGGGGCTCGGGTAGTGGTATGCCTCTTGACTCAAGATAGGTCTGCCTTTGACTGGCCGATTCGGACTGGCTGGCATGGGTTCTGGCGTGTTGCCAACAGCTGCGCCATTGAGGAAGGCTGCCAAGGCTTAGAATAATTGGTTAAAATGGCCGACAGGTGAACGGAGCTCATTTGTGTGACCATGGCGGCGCCCAATGAATGGCCTGTCGAAACCAGACTTGGACTGTTATATACGGGCGCGTGGGAAGTTATAACTGTCTTAAAAACAAACCATGGTTAAATATGTTAGCATTAGCAATGACTGACAATGAAACTGAAAGTGGGCAGGATATTTTCTTTCAGGCAGATATCATTGAAGAGTATTGCAGTTTTGGCTTTCGATAGTTTTCTATTGAGTTTGTGTATCTTATTACGCGTGTCCGTCCGTCCGTATGTATTGTATCCGTCACCTGACATGTTTATAACCTTGCTATAATTCAAGATGAAGGAATTTGAAAATAGCTTCTATAGACGGTTCATATTTTGTACTTTATAGTGCATCTTGATAATGATTGTGTGAAATACAATTGAAACGCGTCGATACAAAAGTGACAACTTTAATGAATATAACCGAAACTCGAAACTTGCTACCTGACACAATAAAACAAACGTTCAATAAGATACAACTCAATAGAAAATTATCGAAAGCCAGAACTGCAATACTGTTCAATGACATCTGCCTTAAATATATATATATATATATATATATATATATATATATATATATATATATATATATATATATATATATATATATATATATATATATATATATATATATATATATATATATATATATATATATATATATATATATATATATATATATATATATATATATATATATATATATATATATATATATATATATATATATATATATATATATATATATATATATATATATATATATATATATATATATATATATATATATATATATATATACATATATATATATATATATATATAACAATGAAATGACAAACATTTTATATAATGCCTGCGTACCTGACAACCACCAAATTTTAAATACGCATCGTATGCTTAGCACGAACAACTTGCATGGTATACAGACTTGTAACGACTCAATTTTGTTTTAGTCGACTCAAGTCTGCCACAACAGCCGAAGAACTGACTCGACTCTTGACTCAAGTGCTGTTTCAAACAAATTGAGTCGACTCGACTCTTGACTCAAGTGCTGCTTAAAAAAATTAATCGACTCGACTCTTGACTCCTGTTGTTGTTTGAAACAAATTGAGTCGACTCGACTCAAGTGCTGTTTAAAAAAATTAATCGACTCGACTCTTGAATCAAGTGTTTTTTTTATTTAATCGACTCAACTCTTGACTCAAGTGCTGTTTTAATCAATTGAATCGACTCGACTCAATTTGTTTGGAGTCGACTCAATTTGACTCACCATCACAAGTTTAATTCTTACTTGATGTTGACGGCGGGGGGGGGGCTGTCGAGTGTCAGAAGAATCGCATTTTATATATTGTAAAATGGTTTGATCAGGGGGTGGCCCCAGTGCCCCCTGGCTATGCCCCTGTTGTAACAGAAATTGGTTTGAGTCCCAAAACTGACTCGACTCTTGACTCAAGTGCTGTTTCAAACAAATTGAGTCGACTAGACTATTGACTCACACTCAAGTGCTGTTTTTCTTTATTGAATCGACTCGACTCATGACTCATCCAAAAATGTCAGACTCATGAGTCGATTCATGACCAAACTCTGAGTCCGTTACAAGTCTGATGGTATATAAACATTATTGCATATCCATTCAATGTTTGCTTGAACTGGAACAGACAGCTTCAATTATCTCTACCAATTTCTTACGCTTTCCTATTTCAATTACTTGGTTCTAAAAAATGGTATAGTCATCAAAGCAGAAGTTCACTCCTCCAGTCATTGACCAATGTGGTATCGAATATCGCTCGCCAATCGCCTGTGATGTATCGATCTCAGTTTTCGTGCCAGCGGTAAATCACTGTAAAGTGATTTCTCCAATATGGTAGCGCTTACTTCGCGACACTAGCGCCACTTATTTCATCTGGCAGCTTCTGCGCCGTCGCGTCTCTGTTGCGCCGAGTTCGCCGACCAGTCCCTTTCCGACCGCAACCGACGGAGGGCAGTCGTGCTCTTGCATTTTCTCAGGTTAAAGAACGCCTCCAAAGTAAGTTGGATGCATGTTTCTAGATTTATTTTGGTGACAACTAATAGCAATGCTGGTTAACATGTTAATTTATCCTATAAGCTGGTTTGCCAGATATGACAATGATCGATGTTTCACTCCATTGGAAACATCACAGACATCGACTTTGTAGCCTGTGCTGTAATTTCACTAAAGGGCTGAACATGTTAATTTTTTAACTCTTGAGTTGTGCTTATATTGGACTGTTGGTATAGCAATTTCCCATACTGATGTTTTGGTTTGCTTGCTTCCTGCAGCTAGTTTGTTTCAACATTCATATCACTTTAATTACATAATATCGCTACAGTTACATATTTATACTTAGGTTTAGGTTTAGATGTGATCTATTTGATGCTCACATGTTGTTGGGACACATGGCAGGCTAGGCTCAGGTTGCTGTGGCCCAGTGTTGGTTGAGGCGGTTCTTGAAGGCGTTGACATAAATTGGCCTGCAGCTTGATGGCATTTGCTGGTGCACTAGGCAATAGGCATGCTACTGAAAATATAAATGACATGAGGCCTGGGAGGCTGATGATGGCTTTACACAGCAACAGCAGTTGTCACTTGTGTTAAAGGGACTATCCCACCTTAACATTAAATTTGAGTTGAAATGGCCATTTTGATGGCATTGAAATTAAGTATGGTAGCAGTTAAAACAACCACAATTATCTAATCAAAAAGATATTTAAGTTTGATTTTGACATCTGTAAAAAAATTAGGCCCAATGTGTATTTGAATAGGGCCTCTAAACGGACAGCGTCGTCTCTTTACCCAAGTGGTAATGATAGTCAACTTGTTTTAAGGTCAGCCTTGGAATATTTTTGTCTGTCATTTCTCGATCCCCAGGTGGTTCACAATCTAAAGGCTAGCACTATCAGCTAGAGTTGTTGCAGCAGTTGGCCTCCAGGGACTGCTAGTGAGCCAGGGTGTTATGACGCCACAAGCAAATGGTACCAGTTAAATATTTAACGCTAAATATTTATTTATTTATAAATAAATCACTATTTGGTGGTACCATTTGCTTGGACTTCATAACACCCTGGCTCACTAGCGGTCCCTGGCGGCCAACTGCTGCAACAACTCTAGCTGATAGTGCTAGCCAAACTAGACACCAGGTGGTTCACTGTTTTCTGCGCAATGGATGTTGACAAAAAATTGTGCCATATATTTGGCAGCACAAATTATTTCCCTGTTATGAAAAATATATATATATGACGTCACCAACCTAACTTTTCACTTAAAACTAAAAGTTGAATATCTTCCAAGATAAGCATTTTTTTGGGAAAAAAGTTCACAAACATGTTCATCTGACCTCACCTGACATGTAGACATACAATTAAGTGTGATTCGACAACTTTCAAAAAGGTGGGACGGTCCCTTTAAACATAACTCCACATTTTGTAATGCTTGAACATTGTTATGAAAATAGGATTGCCTTTGTAAAATGAGGTACCTAGTTGGTTTTGGGTAATACCTACCTTACATCTTTACTTCAGAATTGAAATATGAAATGACACTATGTTTAATACTTAGGTGAAAAGAAATTTGGTCCTCATGATTTCTACCAATATTACCTAATTACCTCCAGGTTTCTCTTTGGTTCTACCTTTTTGTTCTAGTTGATGACTGGGTTCTCTTTGGTTCTAACTTTGTTTCTAGTTGATTAATGTTATTGTTGTTATTAACATCTGTGTTTTTACATCAACATGTGACCAGATTCATAACTTCGAAAACTGCATAATTTTGGAAAGTGAAATGAACATTACTTATTGCATATAAAATTTACAACGAAATTTTAATCAATAACTATCTGCAATGGTGTGGGGGACAGGTAGTGGGTTTGTATGCACAACAAATTCAGCATATTTTTTCGATTTTTCGATATACTTCTCACACAGATCTTAGACCGCCTTCTGTCCTAAAACTTCCTCTAACTTCTCATATTTAAACAAAACTTTCTTGATTTTGTTTGTGACGTCACGACACTCGTGATTTGTGACGGCACTTCTAATTTTCACTATGGTCGTGACGTCACAACTACAAGGACATGAGCTTAATTGTTTAGTTTTTAATCATTTTTGAAAATATTTACATTATGCAAAATTATCCTTGATTTTATTAACCCAAAGAATTGGTACCTTACAAAATTGTCCACTACCCCATTATGTAACCCTAAAGGGAAAAAGACAAACTTCCGAAGGAATTTGCAAATAGATACTGTGTCAGGATTTTACACTTTAAAGCAGCTTTTGTCCTTTTGGTATTGCAACTTTTAACATGATGAACATGTCTGTAGCTTTGTGATTTAATCACAGCATTTAGCCAGAAAACAATGGTTATGTTTACCCCATTGATATATTTTGTATTATTATATATTTAACTGGAGACGTCTAAATCACAATAATTTTGTCCACATTGTGCACAGCACATGCTTTTGTCTTTGACACCTATTGCTAGATGTACTCCATATTCTTGTTCTGTTCTATGACTTGATAACCCAATCAGAGTTTAGTCATTTGTCATCTCAAATGAGATTTTCTAACAGCATCCTTCATTTCAGATGAGTGGCCGAGCGATGAAATACCCGTACACCCTCTCAGCCAAGATGGCCCAGTTCCCCTGGGGCCTGTACTGGAAGAACGCCTGGGTGTTCCGGTACGGCGCGTTCGCGTCCGCCATCACCTTCCCCATCTTCGTCATGATCCAGAACGCCGTCTACTCGCCGTCCAACGTGCAGAAGTGGACCGAGATCCGGAAGAAGGAGCTGGAGCACCACTAGCGGCGGGAGCACCACCTTCGGCTGGGCAGTCGGGTGGGGTTTAATTGTGTGTATATGTGGACCACATCATGTAACTCGCTGCACTGTGAACAATACAGCGGAGGATGGCCAAGTGGGAAATGTTCTGATGGTTGTTGTGGGGATTGCATTCACGTGAGTGAAGTTGAACTGGGCTAGTAACGTAGGTGCGCCTTTAATGACGGAATGGGCGAAGCGAGACGGCTGACATGCCGTTAATGACGGAATTTGTGACACTGCACTGATGCGAAATGCTGTTGCTGTCGCTTAAGATTTATTACAACATTGTCATCGAAAAGTATGTTGAATTATAAAATAGCTTGCAGTTGAAAATGACAAGCTGCCATTTTTAACGAGAATGTGGACCTTTCTCCACTCATTGAAGCCGGGAACATTTTGTGATTTTTTAATAGCATTTTAAGACGAGATTTGCAATAAGAGGTTAAGAGTCTCATATTTTTGCTGTTTACCTTGAGGTTGGTCCACAGTTTATTGGCGCGATAGCTATGTTTGAAAATTCAGTGATTTGCCTGCAATTTCTTGCGCAAGTCAGTATCTTAAAATACAGCGTGTATTGGCAACTTGCGCGTCGTTAAGCGTTCCAGAAGCGCAAAATTATGTGATTTGACCACCCCATAGTCTTATAAACTGTGTTAACTACCCATCATTGCATAATAGTGTGTTGTACCAGTATCAACTAACAAGTACGTAAAATTGAACTTAAATATACCATAAAGGGTTTGGTATGCGAATATTTAAAAACACAGTCGACTACTGGAGGTCCATAATCTCTTTTTATCAATCAAGTCCGAACCTTTGAATGAATGGATTACGATGACTAGGACCAGCGCTCAGCATATTTTGTGCGTAGGCCTGACTCCTGCCATCCGATCGCCCTATCGGGTAGCCGCGAGAATTAGAAGCGAAAGTTGTACGTGCCCGAAATGTCTGTTTTACGTGGTCCGCCCCGGTCACTGACGTGACCTGGCGTGGGGCGGACCGCTGTCACCGGCCGCCAGGCCATCCCTAGTCAGGAGGATCTTAACCCGCGCACTGCAGGGGGGTTGATTCCCCCACCCCTCAGGTTTTCGCGGATAGCGAAAAAACGTGCGCACCGGTTTTGACAAACCTGTTAGGACATCAATTGCGCACACTGATAAAAATAACCTCTGTCATCTCGGGTCAGGTCACCAGACCAGATCAAGTGACCCCACCTCCAAACATGTTTGCAGTTGTGCCAAGACAGAGTTTTCTCACCGACCAGTTTGAAACTTATAGGATGTCATGAGGGCAATCAGTACTACACAATTCGTTCATCTCGGAATTTTGATATCGGTGACCTAAGGTCAGGTCAATTTCGTATCCTCCCCATAATAAGTCGATCGGAGGAAATTTACAAATGCTTCCTATTTCAGGATATGCATGATATTAGTACCAATTACTCTGGATCATGTTATTATGGGATATTATTTGATGATCCAAGTGTAAGTTTTGTTTATTGACTGCTATGGGGTCATTTGAGGTCATGCGAGGTCACAATCACTTTTTTGTCAATAACTCCCGACATAATGAAGATAGAGAAGTCAAACAGACATAAATGTGTTTGTCTCGTCGAGACACGTCTTCCCATATGCAGCATGGCTCTACTTGGGTCACCACTTGACCTTGACCTGAGGTCAAATTTTTTAAGTTGATTTAACAAGGTCACCATGTATATTATTCGAAGCGCCTTGACGAGATAAACACAATGGCGTAAACAGTTTTCCGTTATCTTTATTAAATAAAAAGTGAAAGGCCAAAACTATTTAAAAAAACACATAATTTTTCCACTTTTTTGACCTCTGGCGCCCTCAAATATTGACCTGAGATAAATTTTGAGTCACCTTGTTGATTGCAAATTTAACTGGCTGCGTTTGCCTTTTTCCGTTTGTTTCTAACTAGCATAGTTTCCGAGATATATGGGAATGTCTGGAGCGATGTCCTAAAACAGGAGAAAAAAACTGGAACATTTGACCTTTGATGACTCTGGTGACCTCTGGTGACTCTGGTGACCTCAATTTTGACCTGACCTAAAACAATACTGAATACTTCGATAGAACTTGTATCAAGCTATCAAATGACTGTTTTCCGCTTGTCGCTACGTAGCGTAGTTTTCGAGATCTCACGGGAGGGGGGGGGGGGGCGGAAATCAACCCCCCGCAGTTCGTGTTCGGCGCAAAGCCCCTGCAGTGCGCGGGTTAATGTTTTCATTATTTCCCGTGCTAAGCTATTAATTAGTTACACTTACCATACATTCAGTGGAATAGAAACTGATAATTTCAGGAAGATACTTTCCTTTTCCGAATGTTCGGTAACAGACTTCCACCCACAGTCGAGAAGTGATGACACGTGATTAACTCATGTCGTTTCGTCAGCTCACTGTTCTTCCTCGTTTGGCGCTCTGTGCGTTCTGAGATTACTGAGGTAATCTGACCCAAGATATGGTACATGCAGTTTTCTACGTAATGCAGTTGTGAAGCAGCAATATTTAGTTGGAAGTGGTAATGAAACTGTCATTTAGGTACTGAAACTGCTGTAATAATCGTGATCTCCGAGCCTATGCTGACTTAGTGTTTCTATGCAGACCTGGTGACTCATAGTGTTAGTGTTTTCTATGCAGACTTCTATGAGAAGTTGTTGGAGAGTGCCAGCGGAGAATAAACACCAACAATTATTGCATAGATACGAACTTTGGTCTGATGAGGGTACGGTACTAGATTGGAAATTGCAATATGCATGAAGGTCTCTGTAAGTAATGTATCTCTGGTCTCTAAGATGGTCTCTGTAAGTTAATCAATCCTCCACGGTTAGTAGTCAGTATGTTGGCGTCTATCGTCTATCATCCATCGGGACATATTAGTTGTGAAATGCAGCCGTTTTTTTTTTACCGTAATTTGATGGGAGGGCAACCCATGGCCTACGGTGCGGGAGAGAGGTTGTGTAACTCAAGCTCAGTACAATGGACAGTTAGCCGTCTGTGTAATTACAGCCATGGACATTGGACAATGCCTTGTCTCAGGGTCGGCTCCAGTCCGTATGTTAACCCGCCCCAGAGTCCGTTCCTACCAGCGGCCCCGGAGCATCGATACCGTTCTACACAGCACGCCGCCGGCGGTGCTGGAACACATCTGAGGCTTTGACCTCAGGTCCGTCCCCGGCAGTGGCAAGCAACTGACCTATCACAGGGGACAGGTGACCCGTCCAACTGACCCTGTCACAGGGAACATCTGACTCCGGTCACACCTGACTGTCACAGGGAAC
>JAXIVJ010001997.1:115000-120526 GCA_036785665.1 Chirona hameri | reverse complement strand
GGTGATGAGGGTCACGTGGTTTGTGAATCTCGCAGCCCTGTGTCTGTGTCTGGTCGGGCGGCGGTGTCGGTGGGAGTGGGGAGGGTGATGAGGAGTCACGTGGTTTGTGAATCTCGCAGCCCTGTGTCTGTGTCTGGTCGGGCGGGCGGTGTCGGTGGGAGTGGGGAGGGTGATGAGGGTCACGTGGTTTGTGAATCTCGCAGCCCTGTGTCTGTGTCTGGTCGGGCGGGCGGTGTCGGTGGGAGTGGGGAGGGTGATGAGGAGTCACGTGGTTTGTGAATCTCGCAGCCCTGTGTCTGTGTCTGGTCGGGCGGGCGGTGTCGGTGGGAGTGGGGAGGGTGATGAGGGTCACGTGGTTTGTGAATCTCGCAGCCCTGTGTCTGTGTCTGGTCGGGCGGGCGGTGTCGGTGGGAGTGGGGAGGGTGATGAGGAGTCACGTGGTTTGTGAATCTCGCAGCCCTGTGTCTGTGTCTGGTCGGGCGGGCGGTGTCGGTGGGAGTGGGGAGGGTGATGAGGGTCACGTGGTTTGTGAATCTCGCAGCCCTGTGTCTGTGTCTGGTCGGGCGGGCGGTGTCGGTGGGAGTGGGGAGGGTGATGAGGAGTCACGTGGTTTGTGAATCTCGCAGCCCTGTGTCTGTGTCTGGTCGGGCGGGCGGTGTCGGTGGGAGTGGGGAGTGTGATGAGGAGTCACGTGGTTTGTGAATCTCGCAGCCCTGTGTCTGTGTCTGGTCGGGCGGGCGGTGTCGGTGGGAGTGGGGAGTGTGATGAGGGTCACGTGGTTTGTGAATCTCGCAGCCCTGTGTCTGTGTCTGGTCGGGCGGGCGGTGTCGGTGGGAGTGGGGAGTGTGATGAGGGTCACGTGGTTTGTGAATCTCGCAGCCCTGTGTCTGTGTCTGGTCGGGCGGGCGGTGTCGGTGGGAGTGGGGAGGGTGATGAGGAGTCACGTGGTTTGTGAATCTCGCAGCCCTGTGTCTGTGTCTGGTCGGGCGGGCGGTGTCGGTGGGAGTGGGGAGGGTGATGAGGAGTCACGTGGTTTGTGAATCTCGCAGCCCTGTGTCTGTGTCTGGTCGGGCGGGCGGTGTCGGTGGGAGTGGGGGAGGGTGATGAGGAGTCACGTGGTTTGTGAATCTCGCAGCCCTGTGTCTGTGTCTGGTCGGGCGGGCGGTGTCGGTGGGAGTGGGGAGGGTGATGAGGAGTCACGTGGTTTGTGAATCTCGCAGCCCTGTGTCTGTGTCTGGTCGGGCGGGCGGTGTCGGTGGGAGTGGGGGAGGGTGATGAGGAGTCACGTGGTTTGTGAATCTCGCAGCCCTGTGTCTGTGTCTGGTCGGGCGGGCGGTGTCGGTGGGAGTGGGGAGGGTGATGAGGAGTCACGTGGTTTGTGAATCTCGCAGCCCTGTGTCTGTGTCTGGTCGGGCGGGCGGTGTCGGTGGGAGTGGGGGAGGGTGATGAGGAGTCACGTGGTTTGTGAATCTCGCAGCCCTGTGTCTGTGTCTGGTCGGGCGGGCGGTGTCGGTGGGAGTGGGGAGGGTGATGAGGAGTCACGTGGTTTGTGAATCTCGCAGCCCTGTGTCTGTGTCTGGTCGGGCGGGCGGTGTCGGTGGGAGTGGGGAGGGTGATGAGGAGTCACGTGGTTTGTGAATCTCGCAGCCCTGTGTCTGTGTCTGGTCGGGCGGGCGGTGTCGGTGGGAGTGGGGAGGGTGATGAGGAGTCACGTGGTTTGTGAATCTCGCAGCCCTGTGTCTGTGTCTGGTCGGGCGGGCGGTGTCGGTGGGAGTGGGGAGGGTGATGAGGAGTCACGTGGTTTGTGAATCTCGCAGCCCTGTGTCTGTGTCTGGTCGGGCGGGCGGTGTCGGTGGGAGTGGGGAGGGTGATGAGGAGTCACGTGGTTTGTGAATCTCGCAGCCCTGTGTCTGTGTCTGGTCGGGCGGGCGGTGTCGGTGGGAGTGGGGAGGGTGATGAGGAGTCACGTGGTTTGTGAATCTCGCAGCCCTGTGTCTGTGTCTGGTCGGGCGGGCGGTGTCGGTGGGAGTGGTGAGGGTGATGAGGAGTCACGTGGTTTGTGAATCTCGCAGCCCTGTGTCTGTGTCTGGTCGGGCGGGCGGTGTCGGTGGGAGTGGGGAGGGTGATGAGGAGTCACGTGGTTTGTGAATCTCGCAGCCCTGTGTCTGTGTCTGGTCGGGCGGGCGGTGTCGGTGGGAGTGGGGAGGGTGATGAGGAGTCACGTGGTTTGTGAATCTCGCAGCCCTGTGTCTGTGTCTGGTCGGGCGGGCGGTGTCGGTGGGAGTGGGGAGGGTGATGAGGAGTCACGTGGTTTGTGAATCTCGCAGCCCTGTGTCTGTGTCTGGTCGGGCGGGCGGTGTCGGTGGGAGTGGGGAGGGTGATGAGGAGTCACGTGGTTTGTGAATCTCGCAGCCCTGTGTCTGTGTCTGGTCGGGCGGGCGGTGTCGGTGGGAGTGGGGAGGGTGATGAGGAGTCACGTGGTTTGTGAATCTCGCAGCCCTGTGTCTGTGTCTGGTCGGGCGGGCGGTGTCGGTGGGAGTGGGGAGGGTGATGAGGAGTCACGTGGTTTGTGAATCTCGCAGCCCTGTGTCTGTGTCTGGTCGGGCGGGCGGTGTCGGTGGGAGTGGGGAGGGTGATGAGGAGTCACGTGGTTTGTGAATCTCGCAGCCCTGTGTCTGTGTCTGGTCGGGCGGGCGGTGTCGGTGGGAGTGGGGAGGGTGATGAGGAGTCACGTGGTTTGTGAATCTCGCAGCCCTGTGTCTGTGTCTGGTCGGGCGGGCGGTGTCGGTGGGAGTGGGGAGGGTGATGAGGAGTCACGTGGTTTGTGAATCTCGCAGCCCTGTGTCTGTGTCTGGTCGGGCGGGCGGTGTCGGTGGGAGTGGGGAGGGTGATGAGGAGTCACGTGGTTTGTGAATCTCGCAGCCCTGTGTCTGTGTCTGGTCGGGCGGGCGGTGTCGGTGGGAGTGGGGAGGGTGATGAGGAGTCACGTGGTTTGTGAATCTCGCAGCCCTGTGTCTGTGTCTGGTCGGGCGGGCGGTGTCGGTGGGAGTGGGGAGGGTGATGAGGAGTCACGTGGTTTGTGAATCTCGCAGCCCTGTGTCTGTGTCTGGTCGGGCGGGCGGTGTCGGTGGGAGTGGGGAGGGTGATGAGGAGTCACGTGGTTTGTGAATCTCGCAGCCCTGTGTCTGTGTCTGGTCGGGCGGGCGGTGTCGGTGGGAGTGGGGAGGGTGATGAGGAGTCACGTGGTTTGTGAATCTCGCAGCCCTGTGTCTGTGTCTGGTCGGGCGGGCGGTGTCGGTGGGAGTGGGGAGGGTGATGAGGAGTCACGTGGTTTGTGAATCTCGCAGCCCTGTGTCTGTGTCTGGTCGGGCGGGCGGTGTCGGTGGGAGTGGGGAGGGTGATGAGGAGTCACGTGGTTTGTGAATCTCGCAGCCCTGTGTCTGTGTCTGGTCGGGCGGGCGGTGTCGGTGGGAGTGGGGAGGGTGATGAGGAGTCACGTGGTTTGTGAATCTCGCAGCCCTGTGTCTGTGTCTGGTCGGGCGGGCGGTGTCGGTGGGAGTAGGGGAGGGTGATGAGGAGTCACGTGGTTTGTGAATCTCGCAGCCCTGTGTCTGTCTGGTCGGGCGGGCGGTGTCGGTGGGAGTGGGGAGGGTGATGAGGAGTCACGTGGTTTGTGAATCTCGCAGCCCTGTGTCTGTGTCTGGTCGGGCGGGCGGTGTCGGTGGGAGTGGGGAGGGTGATGAGGAGTCACGTGGTTTGTGAATCTCGCAGCCCTGTGTCTGTGTCTGGTCGGGCGGGCGGTGTCGGTGGGAGTGGGGAGGGTGATGAGGAGTCACGTGGTTTGTGAATCTCGCAGCCCTGTGTCTGTGTCTGGTCGGGCGGGCGGTGTCGGTGGGAGTGGGGGAGGGTGATGAGGAGTCACGTGGTTTGTGAATCTCGCAGCCCTGTGTCTGTGTCTGGTCGGGCGGGCGGTGTCGGTGGGAGTGGGGAGGGTGATGAGGAGTCACGTGGTTTGTGAATCTCGCAGCCCTGTGTCTGTGTCTGGTCGGGCGGGCGGTGTCGGTGGGAGTGGGGAGGGTGATGAGGAGTCACGTGGTTTGTGAATCTCGCAGCCCTGTGTCTGTGTCTGGTCGGGCGGGCGGTGTCGGTGGGAGTGGGGAGGGTGATGAGGAGTCACGTGGTTTGTGAATCTCGCAGCCCTGTGTCTGTGTCTGGTCGGGCGGGCGGTGTCGGTGGGAGTGGGGAGGGTGATGAGGAGTCACGTGGTTTGTGAATCTCGCAGCCCTGTGTCTGTGTCTGGTCGGGCGGGCGGTGTCGGTGGGAGTGGGGAGGGTGATGAGGAGTCACGTGGTTTGTGAATCTCGCAGCCCTGTGTCTGTGTCTGGTCGGGCGGGCGGTGTCGGTGGGAGTGGGGAGGGTGATGAGGAGTCACGTGGTTTGTGAATCTCGCAGCCCTGTGTCTGTGTCTGGTCGGGCGGGCGGTGTCGGTGGGAGTGGGGAGGGTGATGAGGAGTCACGTGGTTTGTGAATCTCGCAGCCCTGTGTCTGTGTCTGGTCGGGCGGGCGGTGTCGGTGGGAGTGGGGAGGGTGATGAGGAGTCACGTGGTTTGTGAATCTCGCAGCCCTGTGTCTGTGTCTGGTCGGGCGGGCGGTGTCGGTGGGAGTGGGGAGGGTGATGAGGAGTCACGTGGTTTGTGAATCTCGCAGCCCTGTGTCTGTGTCTGGTCGGGCGGGCGGTGTCGGTGGGAGTGGGGAGGGTGATGAGGAGTCACGTGGTTTGTGAATCTCGCAGCCCTGTGTCTGTGTCTGGTCGGGCGGGCGGTGTCGGTGGGAGTGGGGAGGGTGATGAGGAGTCACGTGGTCGGGAGTTCCAACAGCCCAGATCAATCTCCATATGGGCGGCGCTCAGTGGGAAGCCACGGATCGATCGGGAAGCGGCAGCGAGTCCGAATGGACATGCTATGTGGCGCAACTGTTGCGCATAGCGTGGATAAATACAGATAGTTAAACAATATAAGAGTATACATATATGAAGACACCCAATTAAATCAGCAATTTACCTAGGCAACTTCAGCTATATTAAGGTAAAAAAGGAGAAATGGACACAAATTGTCGGCAAATAACGGCGCAGATTTGAGGAAGCTCTGCCAACTAAATCATTTGCGGTCTGGAAATACACTCACGTATAAAAACCCACTTATCTGTATTACATTTAGCATTCTTAGCAGGAAATATGAGACGAAGAACAAATTGAGTAACCATTCTACCAACGTACGACATTGACCAACAAATGGCTGGCGAAGGATCGCGTCCCTAACGTCCCGTCAATGTTTATTTCAGGTTAGGAATTAGGTTTTGGAAATCGCAAACATTTGCCAACAAAACACCACACAGTTCGGGCAAGTGCTGGCCCAAACACTTGGGATCCTTGCAGGCATTCTTTGTTGGAAGCGATTCGATCAAACGCGCTTATCGAATCGCAAGACACAGAGATACCACACCACACAGCATGGGGCTGCTGTGCGC